>SJYX01023792.1:453078-485471 GCA_006410675.1 Oreotragus oreotragus
TTTTCTTCTTTTACTGCTTAGAGCCAAATATCTGAGTCTTGAAAATACTGGAAAGATTGTTTGCTTTTCATTTTACTCCTTTCTCAGGTTCCTTTTTGCAAATTTCTTGTGGGTTCCACATTCCTTAGACATTGCTTGGCAATTAGTTATCGAAAGGAGCATATCCCTGTGACCGTGCTTAGCCAGGAATGCCACTAGTTTGTTGAGATTTAAGGCCTGTTGCTGACTTGCAAGGTCCCCTGAGTATCTCTGCCCTCTCCTTATGTTGCAGATTCAGGGAAAGGAGGCAGGAAACCAGCACTGTCAGAAGCAGCTGAGGGTCTGACCTCATCGTTCCTCCTATTGAAGCCCATCCCTGAGGACTTCTCTGGCTATCCAGTGGTTAAGACTTGTCTTCCAGTGGTAGGGATGAGGATTTGATCCCTAATGGGGGAGCTAAGATCCCACGTGCCTCATGGCCAAAAAACCAAACATGAAACAAATAATATTGTAACAAATTCAATGGAGACTTTAATAATGGTCCACGTTAGAAAAGAAATCCTTAAAAATATCCCATCCCAAGGTTCCCAAACTGTCCATCTGCCAAGGGCAGGGCTTTATCAGCAACTCACATTGCTCATGAAGTCTATTAAGCACAATCCTAGGATACCAGCAGGCCCAAAGCTGCCGTGTTTCTACAGACCATGCAATAAATGGAAAAAGAATGGGACTTCAAGCTCACAGCCCTGAACTTCAATTCCAGCTCTATCTTTTAGCAGTAATTACTGTAATTCACTGGGAAGTTTATTTAACTTCACTGAGTTTCTGCTTTCTTATTTTCTAAAATAGACTTCATATATAACTTCAGAAAAACACTCAAAAAGGACATAGCTTTTAATAAAAGGAAAAAACCTAACTGCAGACATTTCTACTTTGTGTGGCTGGCAGAGCAGCTTTCCGAGATGCTTAGAAAAATGCTTCAATTTGGTCTTGATGAGTCATGTGGAGCTGAAAAATATGGTATCACTTGAGCAGAGTCTAAATGGACGTAGAATTTGGAAGAAGCAGACTTCTATGTCTCAAACTATATGTGGAATGCTAATATTCTAAGATTCCCTGGAGGATGAAATGGCAACCCACTCCAGTATTCTTTCTTGGAAAATCCCATGGACAGAGGAGCCTGGCTGGCTACAGTCCATGGGATCCCAAAGAGTCGGACATGACTAAGCCCACAAACATACACACACACACACACACGAGATTCTACAGCTAACCCTAGGATCAGGGAGAAGGGTTTCCAAAATAGAGGCAAAACAGAGAGAGTGGTCAGTAAGGAGAAATCCAAAGTTATATGGGAGGCTGGGGCAGGCTTCCCACTACGGAAGCTTGAGCACATGCTTCCAGCACAAGGAGAGCCAGCAAGGAGAGGTGCAGCCCTCGGGGCTGGAATTCTGTGCAAGTCAGGCTGGTCTCACGCCCAGGGTTAAGGTATATTTTCCTTTAGGAAAGGCACTAAAGGTTGCCAAAGCACTGGACAGAGACCAACAAAGAGACACAGCCCAAGTGATGCTTCCACAGCAAATCAAATGTTAAGTTCGAAGGTATTTCTTACCCTGTACTGCCCTCCTCACACACAACATGCCCCTAAGTATGCCTCATCCTTGCAGTAAATCCTTTCTTAACAGGGGGGTTGTAGGAGTTAGGAGAAGAAGGTAGATGATAACTGGGTTTTCCTGATAGCCCAGCAGTAAAGAATCCACCTGCCAATCCAGGAGATGTGGGTTTGATCTCTGGGTCAGGACAATCCCTTGGAGGAGGAAATAACAACACACCCTGGTATTCTTGCCTGGGAAATCCCATGGACAGAGGATTGGTGGGCTACAGTCCATGGAGTTGCAAAGAGTCTGACACAATTGACCACACACACACACACACACACACCAATTATATATAGAAAGGATATACAACAAGGTCCTACTGTAGAGCACAGGGAGCTCCATTCAATACCATATGATAAATCTCAATGGAAAAGAACTTTAAAAGCAAATGTCTATATATGTATCACTGAAGCACTTTGCTGTACAGCAGAAATTAACACAACATTGTAAATCAATGATATTTCAATTTTTAAACAAAAAGTTTGATAAAAGAAAATCATGTTCATTTTATAAAACTTCCAGAAAAAAGTCTGTATTTTTTACTTAAAAGCTTTTTTCTTAAAAAAAGCTATTAAGAAATTTGGAATAACTAGCAGTCACATGACTCCTTACAATTTGCAATGAGCTGTCACACTCATTTTCGTCTTACCCAACGTTATTTAATTCTTATCACAAACTCAGTGGCGTCAGAAACACTGTTAATGGGGCTCAAACATAGGTCCTTGCAGTAGCTTTATTCCACTACAGTTGAGGTGGCATCATTGACCAGATACGCCCACTTCTCCATTAACCTCTCCAATTTAATGGGAAAACTGAAATAATGGTACAAAATTAGAAAGAAAAAAACAGTGGGAAGCAGAAGGCTACACACTTGAAATTTGTCCCTTTGTCTTCACAGTCACACTTGTAGCCTGCTCACCCTTCTGTCTCCTTCCATCTCCCTTGCCCTTGTGTGTCTGGCAACCCTGCAGCAGTCAACAAAGGGAAATGTGCTTGGCCCTATGTTCCTGATGTGAAATAGCAAGGACACGATTCTGAGAAAATGTTCCTGCTTGTAAAATACCCTAGGGAAATAAACCAGAGCTTCACTGTTTCAGTAAAAGGCTTTATTTCCAAGTCTTTTCTGTCTTCTAAATCTGTGAGTTGACAGTCATAGTGGGAAATCCACAGTGGTTCCAAGGGCATCCACATCAATCAGTACAGGCCTAACCTCTTCATTGCTAAATCTGCATGAAGTAGGAGATTCTTTCCAATTCTCAGAGCCCTTCAGATCAGCTGGCATAAGAAGACAAGCTACTCGACATTTCGCGTCTGTGCAAAAACCAAAGAACTCTAATAGATGACAGAAGGGAAGCCACAAGATTTTCACATGTCATCTCACTTGGAAGAGCTGCTAGAGAGAAACTGCAAAATGTAAGTGCCTTATGCCACTTCAGGAGACAATAGTCATTGTCTGAATGAACTGTTTCTTCAGTTAAGGGAACATGAGCAGTGTGCAGCTATGGACTTCTTCCTAACCATGGCCCATTAGTTTCAGCATGTTTGGGCCTGGCTTTGCCTTTCCATCAAGAGAGGAAATTTCCAAGGAAAAAGCTGATGGGCAGGTTACAGGACACTACTTGCTAGAGTCATTCCATCCTCCACCTGAATATCCAGAGAAATTCCCTTGTGGCTCAACGTTTCCCCTGTGGCTCAGCTGGTAAAGAATCAGCCTGCAATGCAGGAGACCTGGGTTCATTCCCGGGGTTGGGAAGATACTCTGGAGAAGGGAATGGCTACTCACTCCAGTATTCTGGCCTAGAGAATTCCATGAACTGTACAGTCCATAGGATCACAAAGAGTCAGACCCAACTGAGCGACTTTCACTAATCTCATCTGAATGGATTTGAAAATTATAGGATTCATGAATGATATCGTAATGAACACAGCTTTATAAACACAAAAATATTCCCAAATCAAGTTTTCTTTAAGAAGTACTTTCTTCATATGAATTCATCAAAGAGTAGATAAATGGTAATCTGGATAATATGCCTCTATTTTAAGCAAAGCAAATGATGCATATGACAATTAAAAATAATCATTCTAAGATGAACATTGGGGTACATGTGTCTCTTTCAATTTTGGTTTCCTCAGTGTGTATGCCCAGCAGTGGGATTGCTGGGTCATAAGGCAGTTCTATTTGCAATTCCTTAAGGAATCTCCACACTGTTCTCCATAGTGGCTGTACTAGTTTGCATTCCCACCAACAGTGTAAGAGGGTTCCCTTTTCTCCACACCCTCTCCAGCATTTATTGTTTGTAGACTTTTGGATCACAGCCATTCTGACCAGCATGAGATGGTACCTCATTGTGGGTTTTATCTGCATTTCTCTGATAACGAGTGATGTTGAGCATCTTTTCACGTGCTTCTTAGCCATCCGTATGTCTTCTTTGGAGAAATGTCTATTTAGTTCTTTGGCCCATTTTTTGATTGGGTCACTTATTTTTTCTGGAATTGAGCTGCATGAGCTGCTTGTATATTTTTCAGATTATTTGTCAGTTGCTTCATTTGCTATTATTTTCTCCCATTCTGAAGGCTGTTTTTCACCTTGCTTATAGTTCCCTTTATTGTGCAAAAGATTTTAAGTTTAATTAGGTGCCATTTGTTTATTTTTGCTTTTATTTTCATTACTCTGGGAGGTGGTCATAGGGATTCCTGCTGTGATTTATGTCAGAGAGTGTTTTGCCTATGTTCTCCTCTAGGAGTTTTATAGTTTCTGGTCTTACATTTAGATCTTTAATCCATTTTGAGTTTATTTTTGTGTGNGTTGAGCATCTTTTCATGTGTTTGTTAGCCATCCGTATGTCTTCTTTGGAGAAATGTCTATTTAGTTCTTTGGCCCATTTTTTGATTGGGTCACTTATTTTTTCTGGAATTGAGCTGCATGAGCTGCTTGTATATTTTTCAGATTATTTGTCAGTTGCTTCATTTGCTATTATTTTCTCCCATTCTGAAGGCTGTTTTTCACCTTGCTTATAGTTCCCTTTATTGTGCAAAAGATTTTAAGTTTAATTAGGTGCCATTTGTTTATTTTTGCTTTTATTTTCATTACTCTGGGAGGTGGTCATAGGGATTCCTGCTGTGATTTATGTCAGAGAGTGTTTTGCCTATGTTTTCCTCTAGGAGTTTTATAGTTTCTGGTCTTACATTTAGATCTTTAATCAATTTTGAGGGTTTTTTTATGATGTTAGAAAGTGTTCTAGTTTCATTCTTTTACAAGTGGTTGACTGGTTTTCCCAGTACCACTTGTTAAAGAGATTGTCTTTTCTCTATTGTATATTCTTGCCTCTTTTGTTAAAGATACGGTGTCCATAAATGCATGGATTTATCTCTGGGCTTTCTATTTTGTTTCATTGATCTATATTTCTGTCTTTGTGCCAGTACCATACTGTCTTGATGACTGTAGCTTTGTAGTATAGTCTGAAGTCAAGCAGGTTGATTCCTCCAGTTGCATTCTTTTTTCTCAAGATTGCTTTGGCTATTCGAGGTTTTTTGTATTTCCATACAAATTGTGAAATTGTGTATCCCAGTGTTCATCACAACACTGTTTATAATAGCTAGGACATGGAAGCAACCTAGATGTCCATTGTCAGACAAATGGGTAAGAAAGCTGTGGTACACATACACAATGGGATATTACTCAGCTATTAAAAAGAATGCATTTGAATCAGTTCTAATGAGGTGGATAAAACTGGAGCCTGTTATACAGAGTTAAGTGAGTCAGAAAGAAAAACACCAATACAGTATATTAATTCATATATTGATCTATATATATATAGATCATATATATTAATTCATATACATGAAATTTAGAAAGATGGTAACAATGGCCCTATATGAGAGACAGCAAAAGAGACACAGAGATAAAGAACAGACATTTAGACTCTGGGAGAAGACGAGGATGGGATGATTTGAGAGAATAGCATTGAAACATGTAATTACCATATGTGAAATAGATCGCCAGTCCAGCTTCAATGCATGAGACAGGGTGCTCAGGGCTGGTGCACTGGGATGACCCTGAGGGATGGGATGGGGAGGGAGGTGTGAGAGCTTTCAGGATGGGAGACACATGTACACCCATGGCTGATTCATGTCAGTGTATGGCAAAACCACCACAATATTGTAAAGTAATTAGCCTCCAATTAAAATAAATTAATTAACTTTTAAAAAAAGAAAATAATCATTCTATAAAGAATAGTTAGGGAAGATGGTGGGGTAGGGGAGCATAAAGTAGGGGAAGAGAATGACATATTAAGTGTAATAAATGTAACAAGATTAATTTGTTCCCTAACAATTCCTTATCCCTCTTTCAACCCCAAACACAATGTGTGACCATCCAGATGTGTGGGTGACTAGGAAAATGAGTGTGTTCAGTGTGTCTATATGAGTCTCTGTGTATGTGGTATGTATATGAGGGGAGGCAAACTTGAGAGTGAACAAAGTGGGGAGGTTTCAGTCTGTATGAGTGTGCAGGGTGTGTATCTATAAAGGATGTACATAAGGGGATTTGAATAAAAGGGTGTGGGACTGTGAGTGTGGATGGAGGTTATAAAAGCATGTTATGAGCTTGTGTAGGTGATATTTATAGATTATGGAGGGAGTCCTATCTGTTAGGGTGGTAAGTGTGGGTGTGTGTCTTTGAGGTGGGAAGTGTGTGCCTGAAGCTGTGTATATATGTCTAGGGTACGTGTACAAGCTGAGGGTGTGCACCTAGGAACTGCAAGTGGGTCCTGTGTGAAAGAGCAGATTAACAGGTCTTTGCAATCAATGTGATGCATGAAATCCTCTGAAAGGCAAACCAAGCCTTTCTTTTGCCTCCACTGCCCTGCCCTGAGCGCCCACTCCCAGAGATGGTCTTGCTGTCAGTATTCAGGCCCCTGTAGCTGCTTCTGAGCCGAAGCTATACTTGGAAACCCACACCTCTGTCTCCTCTGCTGGGACTCAGGGGATTCATTTACCACGATCTATGTTACAATAGACTTTTATTTACAACTTATTATCTTATAATTTATTACTTTATAAAAAGTTATGATTTATTTCACTATAGCTATGGTTTCTCCCATAGTCATGTGAGAGTTGGACCATAAAGAAGGCTGAGTGCCAAAGAACTGATACTTTCAAATTGTGGTGCTGGAGAAGACTCTTGAGAGTCCCCTGGACTGCAAGGAGAGCAAACCAGTCAATCCTAAAGAAAATCAATCCTGGATATTCATTGGAAGAACTGATGCTGAAGTTGGCGCTCCAATACTTTGGCCCCCTGGTGCAAAGAGCCGACTCATTGGAAAAGACCCTGATGCTGGGAAAGATTGAAGGCAAAAGAGTACGGGGTGGCAGAGGATGAGATGGTGAGATAGCATCACTGACTCAATGGACATGAATCTGAGCAAATTGCAGGAGATAGTGAAAGACAGAGGTGCCTGACGTGCTCTAGTCCATGGGCTCACAAAGAGTCAGGCTTAGCAACTAAAAAACAACAACAGATTTTTAATTGCCCACTGAGCTTATTTGGGGAAAATATCTCTGGGTCGTAATATCTGTTGATAAATCACCATTGTCATCATCCCCACCACCATCACCATCATCCCACCACCATGACCATCATCCTCACCACCATCCCCATCATCCCATCACCATCACCACCATCCCCATGTGCTGCATGGCATTCAGCATTTACCATCATCATCATCTCAGCTAATGCACATTATGCTTTTTGAAACGTTAATTCTACAGCATAAAATACAGCTGAATTGGCTCACAAATCCACGCTAATCAAGAAAAAGCTATCTGAAAGGCTAAGCTGAGGAGTACTAGAGACCTTCAAATTAACATACAGCCTCTGTTTCCTGTCCAAAGCCCCAGTCCATCTTGAGATCTTGTTTGTTCTACCCTTACATGAAAATTCATTAAATTCAGCTTCAGTTTATTCATCCCTTCTACCACTTACCTTAAATACAAAATTAGTCATCTATAGTATTTCCCTGGATGGTCAAAGAACCTATCTGCAATGCAGGAGACTCAGGAGACACAAGTTCAGTCCTTGGATTGGGAAGATCCTGTAGAGGAGGAAATGGCAACCCACTCCAGTATTCTTGCCTGGAGAATCCTATGGACAGAGGAGCCTGGCAGGCTATAGTCCGTGGGGTCGCAAAGAATTGGACATGACTGAAGCAACTTAGAATGCAAGCACAGATGGTTATAGAGATGCCTGATGGTATGTTGTTGGTGTCAGTATGTAAACAGGTTTATTGCAACTCTGCCCATGGAGATAAAATTGCTGTGCATCCATTTTCCCAGAATGGAGCCCCACAGAGAACAGTTTGTTACGGTATTTGCACCAAGAACGTCTTCACAGGGCTCCACATTTCCACTTCATAAACATCCATTCCTAGGAAAGCAAAATAGGAAGTTCTCAAGGACGACAAAACAGCTGCAATAGGGTAATTTGCCAGCAAAGATATTGCAAGTGTGCCAAACCTTGAATATTGGAGGCCAAGTTCAGTCTGTTTAGAGCAGGAGAGCCAATGTCATCTTCCAGTTTCACCTGGTGTTTTCTCCAAAGCAGGAATAAAGTGAAAAATAGTGAGGGAGTGTTCACAGCCTCTATCTGTGTGGTGAAATTTTCTCTAACTGTAATGGAGTGGAAAGTTGGGAGGTTATTGAAATACAAAGAGAACTCAGTGATGGCTTTTATGGCCCCATGAGTTCTGTATCCTTTGACCTGATGAACTAGAGTGACAAATGGCCTCAGAACTTGCATCTCCATCCATTCAAGTCTCAACTGGAAAGGAGACTCTAGCTCCAATGCCCTGAGGCAAAGAAATTTAGTACTCCTTGTTGCTTCTAGCTTAAGTCTTTCTAAAAACCAGAGGGCTACATAGATACTCCAGAGACCCAGATGGTGGACCATGCCACAGCTGTCTGCGGACGTTGTCCTCAGGCCATGTCTGGGGAGAGACAGATGCCACACCATTATTAAAGCTGGGCTCATCCTCACTGTGCAGCTAAGAACAGTATGATCAAGCAGAAAAGATAAGATCACTTAATTATAATGCCAGCCAACCTGTTGACAGGCTGGAATATTTTCCTTTTGTGAAATTGTTTCTAAGACTGATTTAGACCTCACAGAGTGACAAGAATCAGCTCATTCATGAATGTGGATACGAACAAAATGCGAGCACAAAGTATAGCAAGAGTCCATGCGTTAACGCCATCCATTCATTCATCCATCCACGGAGCATGCCTTTGTTGAAAGCCTGCAGTGGCCAAGTGTGGGTCTTAGAATTGAACACCCAAAGGTGACCATACCAGGCTTCACACACTCAAGAAGTTCAAAATCTACAGACAATTCAGTGAAACCATTAATAGACAGGGAGGTCAGTGCTTTAAAGGCAGCTAAAGGAATAGAGTGGGTGTGTACTGGGCAAAGCCTGGGTGGAGGCAAGGAGGGCCAGAGAGGCGAAGCTTCCTTGAAGTCATGACTTTGAGCTGAGCCTTGAAAGACGAGCAGGAACTGTCCAGGCAGGTGGGGGCAATTCTCCATCCACAGAATAAGTGGTTCAGAAGATCCTCTTACAGGATCACCAAAGAGAGCTGGGGCTGGGGAATGTCGAGCCCAGCAGTTCATACGCTAATCAGTGAGAATCCCCAGGAAAAACCAACCTCCCAAAGCTGCTCTGTAGAGCTCTTAGTAAATGCTGCCTCACACACGCTCAGACATTTTTCCTTCTTCCTAGAAAGCACGGGAACACTGTGGGAAAAATGAGGTGAGATTACAGTCTGGTCTTTGGTCTATTGATGCCAAGCCTGAGGGAGTACAGCTGCATAATTTGTGTTAGATTTTCCTGGGAAACAGAATCACCTAAAGACTGTGAAATCTTGGTTTGCATTGCCTTCCAGGGGATTAAGCGCCATCCTGTTTACAAGGGCATCAATCCCCCAGTCCCACACCTTACATCCGTTGTTACACTAGTGACCCTGTGCCAGCTACAGTCCTAAGGAGACATAGACCTACTTTCGATTTACAGTGGGTGGTAGTACATGCAACAGCGGACTGGGGCGCAGAGTACAGAAACCCAGAAACGGAAGGGAATCCAAGCCTGTCCTTCAACAGGATTAATTAGTTATCAAGACTATTGCTAATAGTGACCATATCACATGACTATGTATTAATTCTTTAGGACTTAGTCAATCTTCCCTGCTTTTGCACCCAACTAAACACTTCCCACCCATCAAGAGCCAACTCCTTAAAAAATAAATATTTTTTTTAAAAAAGAGCCAACTCAAGTCCTCCATGTCCCTTTAATTCTCTTTTCCGCTAAATTCTTGCAACAAAGAAAGCGTGCCATGCACGACTTAGCCCTAAGTTACATTCTTTTATTGTTATTGCTTATAAAGTGTTATCTTAATCTCCCAAGTAGATCTTAAGTCCTCTGAGAAAAACACTGTACCTTGTAAGGCATTAGCATCCTTCACACTATTAGGTGTTATTTCTCTCCCCTAATAGCTAATACTCTATTTCTCTCTGCCTATTGGATGTCCCCAGGTGGAGAGTCTATAGGAAACAAAACCTCAATAAGTCTAAAACTGAGATCATCTTTCTACCAAAATAAAGTCCTGTTGCTGACTGCCTCTAATTCTCTGAGGCTCTGATTTTTCCTTGTGTTAACCTGCCCTCTCCCTTCCTGTCTCTTACATTCATTCGCTCCTTTGATGATTAATGCCATTGCTCTGGTTCTGATCTCTATCATTTCTCATCAGAACAACTGTAGACCCTCCTGTCTGATTGACTTTTAACCCTTCTCTTTCAAATCCTGTCACCCCTGTAAGTCAGTCACATTAAACTCTTGTTTGGGCTTCCCTGGTGGCACAGATGATAAAGAATCTGCCTGCAGTGCAGGAGACCTAGGTTCAATCCCTGGGTCAGGAAGATACTCTCAGGGAGAAAGGAATGGCTACCTATTCCAGTATTGTTACCTGGAAAATTCCGTGGACAGAGGAGCCTGGCAGGCTACAGTCCATGGGGTCACAGAGTCAGGTACGCCTGAAACAGCGTAGCACACAGGCAACGTCCCATGAATGCCCCGTCTTGGCGTCTCACTGTTCACTTGGTAAAGCTCATAAAGTGAAAGTGAAGTCACTCAGTCCTGTCCAACTCTTCGCGACCCCTTGAACTGTAGCCTATCACGGTCCTCCATCCATGGGATTTTCCAGGCAAGAGTGCTGGAGTGGATTGCCATTTCCTTCTCCAGTGGTAAAGCTCATGCGTTTCTTTATCTACTGTTCTAAACCCTCTACATTCTGATACTCACTTTTTCACCTTCCTCCTACCTACTTCTCATATCTTTTATTCTAGCAAAGCTATTTCTGCTCCTTAAACCTCTCTCATGCCTCTCTAGCTCCACACTTTAACTGAAGCCATTATTTTCACATTAAATATTTTTTCCAATTAACATATCATAATTTGACTCTGCCTCCAAGAGACATGCAAAGTGCTATGAACTCTTCATAAATAAACCCATCAAGAATTAGGTATTATGTTCTTTGCTGAGGGCACTTTTTTATTTAAGTGGTTTTAAAATACATCTATACTTTGAAGGTAATATGTTAAATATTGTAAGATTAATCTAGAAGCACAAATCAATTTAGTAAGCTGTCAAAAAAGGAAGCCTAAATTAATTCAAGAGAATAGACATCACACATGCTGCTCTCTGATCTTATTCAATAAACAATAAACAAGAACTAAAAAAGATCCTATATGTTTAGCAATGTAGTAACAAAATAATTCATGTTTAACAAGAAAATTAAGAAAAATTTAGAGTTGAATGCTACTCTAGATTCTCACAGAGCTAAATTACAGGAAATTTTATAGTTATAGATAGTACAAATTCATTTTTATACCTAAACAAGAACCAAAATAACTACACAGACTTTCTGTTTCTAAAGACCTAATTTAAAAATTTTAAAAATCAGTTCTCCATATATTAATGTATAGATTTAAAACAACCTCAGTCATGATTGTCAAAGGATTATTTTATGCAATTTGAGAAAATGATTCTAATTTGCATCAATATTGAAGAATTTCCCCAACATTTTAAAATGATAAAAGGTGCCTTGCTTCACTAGGTGCCGGAGAGTACTGAAAAGTCCTAGAAATTGAAACAATGTTGGATGTATTTAAGAAAGATGAATCTATAAATGGAGAAAGGAGACCTGCCATTTCGAGTATTAAAGTCCATACAGTAGTCATCAGCACTACCTAACAAATACTGTATAGGGTATCAGTGCATTACACCATCCCCCGCCCCATCCCACTTGAAGTTAGGTGTGGTTACGGGACATGTTTTGTATATTTTGAAATGTCCAAAGTACATTTCAACCAGTGTAATTATCAGGTAACAGACTTAAAACTTACCCACTCTTTCCTTCTGATATGACTGTTAGCAGCAGCTCTGATGCTCCAGGTGCCTGAGCAAGCATGGAGCAGAACCCTCAGCCAACCCACAATGAATATGCAGCATAAAGGAGAAGTGGACCTTTGATTTGAACACCACTGAGACTTGGGTTGGGAATTCAACCTGGTTGTCCAATGGTTAGAACTCTGTGCTTTCACTCCCATGGTCCCAGGTTCAATCACTGGTTGGGGAAATAAGATCCCATATAAAAAATGAATCAATTAAAAAATTAGAAGATTGAAAAAAAGACTTGAGTTGTACTATGACATAAGCTAGCCTAGGGGCTTCCCTAGTAGCTCAATTGGTAAAGAATCTGCCTGCAATATAGGAGACCCCGGTTTGATTCCTGGGTCAGCAAGTTCCCCTGCAGAAGGGCTAGGCTAGCTTAGACTGAAAGAGAAAGAGGTCTTTTACCAGTTACCTTTGCGACTTCTTACAGTACTCCATATTTCAGAAAAATGTACCCAGATATTCCTTCTAAAATGTAAATTTAAAAACTTACTAAAAGTTATTTAACAGGAACAGAAAGAAGATATTGGGAGGAAGCTGTTTGCATGTTACTGTAATAATTCATTCCTCTGAGTTTCATTTCTCACGTGGTAGTTCACAATAAAACAGTGCTTTACAGAAATTAGGACTTTAACCATCTGAGAGATTGAAAGAATAACTTCGTAAGAATCTCTTATTTTNTGCATCTATAAGTCAAGGAATGCCAGAGGTGACAGGCAAACATCAAAAATTAGAAGAAGCAAGGAAGGATTAGGTCCCAGAGCCATCAAAGAGAGCATGGCTCTACCAGTGCCTTGATTTCAGAATTCTAGTCTCCAAAATTGAGACATAATAAATTTCTCTTGTCTTAAGCCAAAAAATAAAATAAAATAAAATAAAATAAAATAAAACAGGCAATAATCCTACTGCCCTTCCAAAGATTTTAGTTTCTAGGTATTTTAATTGCTGTTGTTGCTTATTCACTAAGTTTTGTCTGACTCTTTGAATTTTGATTGAGAGATATTAACTGCCCTGCAGTGATGGAAAAGAATGTAAAATACATATAACTACTGCCTCATCTATAGTGATTCAAACCGCAACAGAAATAATTATAAATGATTTTTTCTTTGCTAAGCTCTCATGTTTAGAGAAAAATTTAAAGGCAATGGGTTGTTAATAATGACCAATTATCCATGGAAACCCCCCCCCAAAAAATGTCTTATGATAGATCTGAGCTCTGACAATTGCTGAGACTTTGATTAGCAGAATCCTGTAGATATGCAATGGAAATCAGAGTTCTCTTCTTCAACACTAATCATATTATGAAACTATGAACAAATCATGGCCCATAATTTGCTCAATGGGTCCTATTATTTTAGGCCAAAATTTCTCTTTCTAATGTCTCCCATTAGGTTATTCTTTAGCTTTTCGATTTTAATATCTCAAAGCTACTGATCTCAATTTGCTTAAAATCCAGACAGATGGTCTTTGCAATATAAGTGAACTAACCTTAGCACATTGATAGGGAATTTTATGATGCTCACATATTGCTACAACACATAGATCAACTGGAAGTAAACTCTATTCAACTGATAAAATTGGCAAAGAAATGTGATACATTTACTTATGGCCCATTTATTTAGGTAAAAAAATGACAAAGACACTAGAAATTCTAGCTCTCAGCACATGCCAACGTGCCATAATGATTAGAAGGCAGTTTGGAGATGTCTAACCAACATGAAATTAAAAGACACTTGCTCTTTGGAAGAAAAGTTATAACCAACCCAGATAGCATATTTAAAAGCAAAGACATTATTTTGTCAACAAAGGTCCATCTAGTCAAAGCTATGGTTTTTCCAACAGTCATGTATGGATGTGAGAGATGGACTCTAAAGAAAGCTGAGCACTGAAGAATTGATGCTTTTGAACTGTGGTGTTGGGGAAGGCTCTTGTGAGTCCCTTGGAGTGCAAGGAGATCCAACCAGTCCATCCTAAAGGAGATCAGTCCTGAATATTCATTGGAAGAACTGATGCTAAAGCTGAAGCTCCAATACTTTGGCCACCTGATGCAAAGAACTGACTCATTAGAAAAGACCCTGATGCTGGGAAAGATAGAAGGCAGGGGGAGAAAGGGATGACAGAGGATGAGATGGTTGGATGGCATCACCGACTGGATGGGCATGAGTTTGAACAAGCTCCGGGAGTTGGTGATGGACAGGGAGGCCTGGTGGGCTGCAGTCCATGGGGTCCCAGAGTCAGACAGGACTGAAAGACTGACTGAAGTGAACCAACACTCAGATGCTGACTCAAGCACCTTTGACTTAGAAATGCAGTTTTTACTATTGTTGCAAAAAATAATCTGGCATCCCAACTGTGAGAATTGGAAAACGAGGCTAGAATATTTCCTTAATACAATTCTCTGTTGTTGTGGTTTAGTCATGTCAACTAAAAAATATAGTCATCACCTGAAAGTAGAGTTATTTTATTTGGTGGGAATATTTAGGCCTCTGAACCCAATAAACAGCGTTTCAGCAGCTCTGAGAAAACTGCTCGCAGGAGACAGGAGGGGAAGTCAGGCTATATACAAGTTTGCAATAAAGGAAGAAGGCAATCTGAACATCAAAGATCAGATACCAACTTAAGGAATTTATCATTCAATGCACAGGAGGATGCAAGCCTCTGGGCTCACTGAATTCATTTCGTTCATATGTACCTCAGCTATCTGGGGCCAAATTCTCTTCCTCCTTCACCTTAAACAGTGGCAGCTGGCTGCTTCTCACATTCCCCCTGCTCCTCAGCAATCACTGGGGGTGGTAGTATCCCCTGGATCACAGGCTGGGGAGCCCTCCTTCACATTTGGAGGCCAGAAATCACTGAGACTTTGACATTTCTTATTTACTAATATGGCAGGAGATATTTTCATTTCACAATTGCTAAGTCATGTTCGACTCTTTGTGATGCTATGGACTATAGCCCACCAGACTCCTTTGTCCATGGAATTCCCCAGGCAAGAACTCTGGAGTGGATATTTCCTTCTCCAGGGGGTCTTCCCGACCCAGGTATTGAACCTGCATCTCCTGCTTTGGCGGGCAAATTCTTTACCACTGAGCCACCAGGGAATCCCCCAATACAATTCTCTAGAGATTCTCTAAACAAAACTATGATACTATCTGCAAGACCATTCCAGAAAAGTCCATTCCATCTTTTTATTTGTCTGAATTGATTCTAAAACAGGCACCATTTCTCTTTGCCGGGTCACTCTGGTTTTTTCTCAGCTAATTAAGATTAGTTACAGAAAACGTGTAGAGAGGAACAAAAGTGCTCATGGCTGGGCACTGAACAAGATTAGAGAAATGAGCATTTGAAGTGGCCATTTCATCTTGAAGTTATACTAGAAGGAAAATGTCTTTGATTTGCAAGTGATATTGCACAGATGTCTATGTGGAATAACAGATGGGATAAAGAATGCAGAAATGACTGAAATTAATGGAGTAGTTATCACAGAGAGCCAGCCCTTTGACTTGGGATATGATTTTTCTTTCACCATAGCATATAAGACAAAGGCAAGTGGAGAAGCATGGAAAGAAAAGAATACTTGGAATCAGCCATCAGAATCGTGGCGACTCTGAGCTGGAGAGTTTGCAGTTTACACACTTGTGTACCGGTTCTCACTTCTGAGGTACAGATAGTGACATTGACATTAGCAGTTGTTGTATGGGATTAAATGAGACAACATGCAAAATCCTTTATCAGTTGCAAAGCATTCTTCAAGTGATCAATTTTATGATCCCGTTTCACAAACAGTATTGAAAGTTTCAACAATAATCTAGTGGAATCTGAGATAGGAACATGGATACCAAGGTCTGCTCCTTGCTATAGATGGAGCTAACATTAGTCATTCATGGAGAAAGAACAGATAAGCAAGAAAAAGACAAGCTTGGAATTCACTGAATGTGTGTGCAGGCTCTCCAGCAGCAGTCAGTGTGGGAAGAAGCAAGCTGGTCAGGCCACTGTATTTTGCCTCTTAAAATCAGAAGGCCAGAGTTTGTTTCTATTTTGTAAAGAAGTTCATTTGTACCATTTTTTTTTTAGATTCCACTTGTAAGTGGTATCATATGATATCTGTTTCTTTGTCTGACTTATTTACTACAACAATCTCTACATCCATGCATGTTACTGCAAAAGGGATTATTTCATTTCTCTCTCTCCTTTTTTATTTTTATTTTTATTGTTTCGCTTCTTAACTCACAGACTTAGAGGACAAACTTATGATTACCAAGGGTAGGGATAGATTGGGAGTTTGGGATTGACATGTACACACTGCTATATTTAAAATAGATATCCAACAAGGACCTACTGTATAGCACAAGGAAATATTCTCAATATTCTGTAATACCCTTAATGGAAAAAAAAGGAAAAAGAATAGATAGATGTGTATGTGTAACTGAATCACCTTGCTGCGCACCTAAAACCAGCACATTGTTAACCATGCACTGTGTGTGTGCTAAGTTACCTCATTCTTGTCTGACTCTGTGACCCTATGGGCTGTAGCCCACCAGGCTTCTCTGTCCGTGGGAATCTCCAGGCAAGAATGCTGGAGTCAGTTGTCATGCCCTACTCCAGGGGATCTTCCCAAACCAAGGATCAAACCCAGGTCTCCTGCATTGCAGGTGGATTCTTCACCATCTGAGCCACCAGGGAAACCCATAAATACCAGAGAGTAACCTATCCCTTCTTCAGGGGATCTTCCCGACCCAGGGATGGAACCCATGTCTTCTGTGTCAGCAGGCAGGGACTTTACCATCACACTCTGATATAAAATTTTAAAAAATTTTAAAGAAATAAGGTCTGCAGAAAAGTTATGACCAACCTAGATAGCATGTTGCAAAGCAGAGACATTACTTTGTCAACAAAGGTTCATCTAGTCAAGGCTATGGTTTTTCCAGTGGTCATGTATGGATGTGAGAGTTGGACTGTGAAGAAGGCTGAGCACCAAAGAATTGATGCTTTTGAACTGTGGTGTTGGAGAAGACTCTTGAGAGTCCCTTGGACTGCAAGGAGATCCAACCAATCCATTCTAAAGGAGATCAGCCCTGGGTGTTCTTTGGAAGGAATGATGCTGAAGCAGAAACTCCAGTACTATGGCCACCTCATGAGAAGAGTTGACTCATTTGAAAAGACTCTGATGCTGGGAGGGATTGGGGGCAGGAGGAGAAGGGGACGACTGAGGATGAGATGGCTGGATGGCATCACGGACTCGATGGACGTGAGTCTGAGTGAACTCCGGGAGATGGTGATGAACAGGGAGGCCTGGTGTGCTGCGATTCATGGGGTCGCAAAGAGTCGGACACGACTGAGCGACTGAACTGAACTGAATGTCTGCAGAGACCTGTCTTCCTTCAATGTGCCTAGTAGGCAATGTTCAGCCTTGCTGGATCTTACTGATCCTTCCTGGTNTGAACAGGGAGGCCTGGTGTGCTGCGATTCATGGGGTCGCAAAGAGTCGGACACGACTGAGCGACTGAACTGAACTGAATGTCTGCAGAGACCTGTCTTCCTTCAATGTGCCTAGTAGGCAATGTTCAGCCTTGCTGGATCTTACTGATCCTTCCTGGTCCAAATTCATGTCTCCCTTGTTTTCACATTTCACTGGTTTGCTGAATGATTTGATTGGTAAATTATTCAGTAAAGCAACCATAAATTATTCTATTTCATCAATTTTACAAACTCTGAAGGAAGCTGTTCAAAGCATTTTCTTGGCTTCTGCTTGCTGTGTACTTGGAGCCCTCTACCACAAAGCACAACTTTCCTATACGCTATACATGCAGAAAGACTCTGAAATCCATTCAGCTTCAGCCAGTCACCAATGTGACATGAACATCTATTAATAATCAAAAGGCCATGTTCACTGTGTTTGCTTTGGATGATAAATATATACCAGCTCCGTGACCTTGGCAACTTATTTAACCTTTCTTTGCCTCGGTTTTCTTATCTGTAAGAATGTTGTTACTTAGTTGCTAAGTCGTGTCCAACTCTTTGTCACCCCATGGACTGTAACCCACCAGGCTCCTCTGTCCATGGGATTCTCTGAGCAAGAAGAATGGAGTGGGTTGGCATTTCCTCCTCCAGGGGATCTTCCTGACCCAGGACTTGAACCCATGTTGCCTGCATCTCCTGTATTAACAGGTGAATTCTTTATCACTGAGCCACCTGCAAAGCCTCTATCTGTAAGGATAATAATGGCACCTATCTCATAAGAATGTTAAGAAGATTAAATGAATAAATACTTACAAAGTACTTAAAATAGTGTCTGGGACATGGTAAGAGTTATATATGGGATTGATAAATTGAAAAAATACATTGTTTTTTATAGAGGAAATCATATATGAATCTAAAATAATAAAAATTTAAGTGACGATGAACACATATTAAATTTTTATCATAAAACAGTATTCCAAAGGTGGTTGTCTCTGAGAGGGACAATAGACATTGGTCAAAATTCGTAGAGCTTTACAGCACAAACAGTTTAAATGAATAAATACTTACAAAGTACTTAAAATAGTGTCTGGGACATGGTAAGAGTTATATATGGGATTGATAAATTGAAAAAATACATTGTTTTTTATAGAGGAAATCATATATGAATCTAGAATAACAAAATTTTAAGTGACGATGAACACATATTAAATTGTTATCATAAAACAGTATTCCAAGGGTGGTTGTCTCTGAGAGGGACAATAGACATTGGTCAAAATTCATAGAGCTTTACAGCACAAACAATGAACCACAGTGTACATAAAGTTGAAAAATCATAGGAAGTCAGGGGATGCCCAGAATAAATGCAGATTGGGACAAATGAATTCAACAATATTAAAAATGTATGAAATGACCTCACTGAATGGGGTAGGAGGAAAAAGAAACTTTGGAAATTAATAAAATCAGTAAGATTAAAGGCAAAGGAAACTATAACCAAGCAGGTATTCCAGTTGATAGGATGGTTTTCTGTGAGGTCAGATGTTAATAATTCCGATACTGCTATACATGTATACTGGATTAGGACAGGTAAATAAATGGAACAGGATGGAGGGGCTGTTTCTCACTGCTGAATGAGAAATGACACATAAGCAAGGGAGTGGAGGTGTGAATGATCCATGTGATAATATAGCTGGAGACATCAGTATAAAATCATATTTAGCTTCATAGAGACAGAGATGTTTACATGTAGCTGTGTGTATATACACACATATATTTCCTTGTTCTGACAACCGAGAGGGCCTGAACAGTATCCAGCAACAGCAAGCACACTTGGTGCCAAGATCTTGGTTTTTAATGATATTCTCAGTGATGGCTCAGATGGTAAAAAATCTCCCTGCAATGTGGGAGACCTGGGTTTGATCCCTGGGTTGAGAATATTCCCCTGGAGTAGGGCATAGCCAGTATTCTTGCCTGGAGGATTTCATGTAGCCTGGTGGGCTACAGTCCATGGGGTACCAACGAGTCAGACATGACTAAGGGACTAACATTTCCACTTTCTTTCTTCAGTGAAAGAGCCAAGATCCATGGAGAAGTGGCTGATTCTAGGACTAGGGCAGGAAACTCTCGAGAAATATCTGGAGCATCCTATAGTACCAGAAAGGAAGAACATGGTTTTGAAAAGAAGAGCGATATGGTATGTCAAAAGGAGACAGAAGCCAGGGGAGCATTCTCAGAGGCCCGAGCTGAAACTTCATTTGAGCCACAAGATGAATGAAGCAGTATTGGATATATAGCCCAAAGTACAAAATAAATATTCATGAGTTTATAAACAGATGACTGAATAAGTAAATAAAGTTGGGGAAAAGAGATAATCTTCCCCCAAAAAAGAATTTCAAACAGTCTGTAGAGATAGAAAGCAAAATACAACTTCCCAGTCAGGGACATCTTGCCAAAGATGACCGTTTTCTTGAAAGAAGGAAAAAGAATAACTTCACAGGGAGAAGTCTATCAAGTGTGACCTCAGCCAGGCGATCCAAGTCAGTATCAAGAGTGATAAGCCCTGTTGGCAATCAGCACCGTGAGATCATGTGATGAAAATGACTCTGTGGTCTTCCCCCCCAAAACTCATAACCCAAGTCTAATCATGAGAAAAATATCAGACAAGTCCCATCTGAGAGACATTCCACAAAATATCTGACTAGTCATTTTCAATGCTGAAAAGATCTTTAATAACAAGGAAAGTCAGAGACACAACCAGAGCCGGGAGGACACCAAGGAGACAGGACGACTGAATGTAATACAATACCCTAAATGGGATCTAGGAACAGAAAGGGAACGTCAGGTGAAAACTAAGGAACCCGGAAGAAAATGGGAGGAAGGGAAGGGGGATGGATCCATTAACTGCAATAACAGTGCGCTGTGAACTGAGAACGCTGACTCAACCCTCTGCCCCCAAGGCAACGAATCAAACAAATTAACCAGCATTTGCACAACTGAAAGGTAAAACCTGAAGAAGTCAGCGTTATCCTGAGAAGAGAAGGGAAAGAAGTAACAGGGAAATGACCGGCTTCCCTAGAAAGACAGCTCCCGTGGGGCCGCCAAGCAAGCATTGGCCACCCTGGCTGAGACCCCAGCACACGCCATCAGCCTGGACGGAGTGGCAGACATCACACTGAGTTAACAGGGATGTGGTGCGACCCGGCGTCAGTGCGTCAGGGAGGATGTCCAGGGGACCCTGAAATCCAGCCTTGGTGGCAAGAGCGCCGATGGACTATTTCCGAGGTGGCGATGGAGATTTGTGAAACCGTGTAGCTTTCAGCACTTGAAGCACCGTGTGGACTTGTGGCCGTCCATCCTGCCGTCTTAGCAGGCAAGTGTCCGACGATACCGAAGTGGACAAGAGAGAATATGGAGGACTTCCCTGGTGGTTTGCGGTTGGGAGTCTGCCTGCCAATGCAGGGGACACGGCTTCAGCCCCCAGTCCAGGAAGATCCCACATGCCGCAGGGCATCTAAGCCCGTGCTCCCCAACTACTGAGCCTGTACCCGAGAGCCGTGCTTGGCAACAAGAGAAGCCATTTCCATGAGAAGCCGGGCAACACAACTGGAGAGCAGCGTGGCCACTGCAACTAGACAAGGGCTGTGTGCGGCAACGAAGACCCAGCGCAGACAGAAAGGGGAGAGAGGGGGGACTGTGGAGGGCTACCTACCAGAGCAAAGGAGAAGAGAAAAAGAAGCCAAGCACACTGTCGTGTTTTCATACTCGCACAAACCATTCTACAGAATGACATGGAGCGCAGTTTGGAAAATCATGCCAGTTGGAGCAGATCACTGGGGTAAAGTTTACAGCAAAGGCAAGAAATTCCCTCAACTCTTTCTTCTCGCTCAGCTAATTTCCAGGAGTGGAGAAAGAAAGAACACTGATACTGGCTGCCCTCCAGAGGGAACCAGTATCACAAGGCAAGGATCTGCCACCTCTGAGGTGGACCCTGGTCCGTACGTTTCTCAAAAGGAGTTCCTAACTCTAGCTGGAGTTGAAAACCACACATTTATTTTCTTAATATGGAAGTCCTAATGAGAAGCTGGACCTAGGAATACACATCCAAACATCACTGACCCTTCTATATCAAAGCTTATTTGGTATGAGAAAAAAATCTTTTATCAAGATGCAGACTGTCCAAGATTTTTTTTTTCCTTTTCAAGGAAAAGTGCTATAAATAAATAAGGACATCTATTAATATAACACTTGATAGTAGATTGAAGAAGAAAAATATGATCTAAGGATACATAATATTTAGTGTAAGTAGATTAAAGAAGAAAGAAATGCTCAAAAATGATACATTGGTCAAAATTCATAGAGCTTTACAGCACAAACAATGAACCACAGTGTACATAAAGTTGAAAAATCATAGGAAGTCAGGGGATGCCCAGAATAAATGCAGATTGGGACAAATGAATTCAACAATATTAAAAATGTATGAAATGACCTCACTGAATGGGGTAGGAGGAAAAAGAAACTTTGGAAATTAATAAAATCAGTAAGATTAAAGGCAAAGGAAACTATAACCAAGCAGGTATTCCAGTTGATAGGATGGTTTTCTGTGAGGTCAGATGTTAATAATTCCGATACTGCTATACATGTATACTGGATTAGGACAGGTAAATAAATGGAACAGGATGGAGGGGCTGTTTCTCACTGCTGAATGAGAAATGACACACAAGCAAGGGAGTGGAGGTGTGAATGATCCATGTGATAATATAGCTGGAGACATCAGTATAAAATCATATTTAGCTTCATAGAGACAGAGATGTTTACATGTAGCTGTGTGTATATACACACATATATTTCCTTGTTCTGACAACCGAGAGGGCCTGAACAGTATCCAGCAACAGCAAGCACACTTGGTGCCAAGATCTTGGTTTTTAATGATATTCTCAGTGATGGCTCAGATGGTAAAAAATCTCCCTGCAATGTGGGAGACCTGGGTTTGATCCCTGGGTTGAGAATATTCCCCTGGAGTAGGGCATAGCCAGTATTCTTGCCTGGAGGATTTCATGTAGCCTGGTGGGCTACAGTCCATGGGGTACCAATGAGTCAGACATGACTAAGGGACTAACATTTCCACTTTCTTTCTTCAGTGAAAGAGCCAAGATCCATGGAGAAGTGGCTGATTCTAGGACTAGGGCAGGAAACTCTTGAGAAATATCTGGAGCATCCTATAGTACCAGAAAGGAAGAACATGGTTTTGAAAAGAAGAGCGATATGGTATGTCAAAAGGAGACAGAAGCCAGGGGAGCATTCTCAGAGGCCCGAGCTGAAACTTCATTTGAGCCACAAGATGAATGAAGCAGTATTGGATATATAGCCCAAAGTACAAAATAAATATTCATGAGTTTATAAACAGATGACTGAATAAGTAAATAAAGTTGGGGAAAAGAGATAATCTTCCCCCAAAAAAGAATTTCAAACAGTCTGTAGAGATAGAAAGCAAAATACAACTTCCCAGTCAGGGACATCTTGCCAAAGATGACCGTTTTCTTGAAAGAAGGAAAAAGAATAACTTCACAGGGAGAAGTCTATCAAGTGTGACCTCAGCCAGGCGATCCAAGTCAGTATCAAGAGTGATAAGCCCTGTTGGCAATCAGCACCGTGAGATCATGTGATGAAAATGACTCTGTGGTCTTCCCCCCCAAAACTCATAACCCAAGTCTAATCATGAGAAAAATATCAGACAAGTCCCATCTGAGAGACATTCCACAAAATATCTGACTAGTCATTTTCAATGCTGAAAAGATCTTTAATAACAAGGAAAGTCAGAGACACAACCAGAGCCGGGAGGACACCAAGGAGACAGGACGACTGAATGTAATACAATATGGAGAAGTCTATCAAGTGTGACCTCAGCCAGGCGATCCAAGTCAGTATCAAGAGTGATAAGCCCTGTTGGCAATCAGCACCGTGAGATCATGTGATGAAAATGACTCTGTGGTCTTCCCCCCCAAAACTCATAACCCAAGTCTAATCATGAGAAAAATATCAGACAAGTCCCATCTGAGAGACATTCCACAAAATATCTGACTAGTCATTTTCAATGCTGAAAAGATCTTTAATAACAAGGAAAGTCAGAGACACAACCAGAGCCGGGAGGACACCAAGGAGACAGGACGACTGAATGTAATACAATACCCTAAATGGGATCTAGGAACAGAAAGGGAACGTCAGGTGAAAACTAAGGAACCCGGAAGAAAATGGGAGGAAGGGAAGGGGGATGGATCCATTAACTGCAATAACAGTGCGCTGTGAACTGAGAACGCTGACTCAACCCTCTGCCCCCAAGGCAACGAATCAAACAAATTAACCAGCATTTGCACAACTGAAAGGTAAAACCTGAAGAAGTCAGCGTTATCCTGAGAAGAGAAGGGAAAGAAGTAACAGGGAAATGACCGGCTTCCCTAGAAAGACAGCTCCCGTGGGGCCGCCAAGCAAGCATTGGCCACCCTGGCTGAGACCCCAGCACACGCCATCAGCCTGGACGGAGTGGCAGACATCACACTGAGTTAACAGGGATGTGGTGGGACCCGGCGTCAGTGCGTCAGGGAGGATGTCCAGGGGACCCTGAAATCCAGCCTTGGTGGCAAGAGCGCCGATGGACTATTTCCGAGGTGGCGATGGAGATTTGTGAAACCGTGTAGCTTTCAGCACTTGAAGCACCGTGTGGACTTGTGGCCGTCCATCCTGCCGTCTTAGCAGGCAAGTGTCCGACGATACCGAAGTGGACAAGAGAGAATATGGAGGACTTCCCTGGTGGTTTGCGGTTGGGAGTCTGCCTGCCAATGCAGGGGACACGGCTTCAGCCCCCAGTCCAGGAAGATCCCACATGCCGCAGGGCATCTAAGCCCGTGCTCCCCAACTACTGAGCCTGTACCCGAGAGCCGTGCTTGGCAACAAGAGAAGCCATTTCCATGAGAAGCCGGGCAACACAACTGGAGAGCAGCGTGGCCACTGCAACTAGACAAGGGCTGTGTGCGGCAACGAAGACCCAGCGCAGACAGAAAGGGGAGAGAGGGGGGACTGTGGAGGGCTACCTACCAGAGCAAAGGAGAAGAGAAAAAGAAGCCAAGCACACTGTCGTGTTTTCATACTCGCACAAACCATTCTACAGAATGACATGGAGCGCAGTTTGGAAAATCATGCCAGTTGGAGCAGATCACTGGGGTAAAGTTTACAGCAAAGGCAAGAAATTCCCTCAACTCTTTCTTCTCGCTCAGCTAATTTCCAGGAGTGGAGAAAGAAAGAACACTGATACTGGCTGCCCTCCAGAGGGAACCAGTATCACAAGGCAAGGATCTGCCACCTCTGAGGTGGACCCTGGTCCGTACGTTTCTCAAAAGGAGTTCCTAACTCTAGCTGGAGTTGAAAACCACACATTTATTTTCTTAATATGGAAGTCCTAATGAGAAGCTGGACCTAGGAATACACATCCAAACATCACTGACCCTTCTATATCAAAGCTTATTTGGTATGAGAAAAAAATCTTTTACCAAGATGCAGACTGTCCAAGATTTTATTTTTCCTTTTCAAGGAAAAGTGCTATAAATAAATAAGGACATCTATTAATATAACACTTGATAGTAGATTGAAGAAGAAAAATATGATCTAAGGATACATAATATTTAGTGTAAGTAGATTAAAGAAGAAAGAAATGCTCAAAAATGATTACGTCTCTTGATAAAATACACTTCCACTAGGAGTGGTAGAAAACAGCTTTACCATAATAAAGGCCATCTGCTTCTATCCAAAAGCCTATTCATGATAAAATAAATGTGTCAGTTTCACTATTAATATTCTAGAAATTCTATTCATTCAAAGCAAAAATGGGATAGCAGCAAGGGTTAGACATATTGAAAACCAAGTGATAAAAATTTCTGGCAGTATGATTCCATAGTTAGATAAAAGAATAAGCTAAGAAACTATTTTAATTAATAAATGTTTGATAGATAGCCTGGTAGATGATTAAGTATACACACACATAAACACACACACACACCAATTCTCATAGTGTGGTTGAAAATATAATGAAAAAAATCTCCTTTCACAATGCCCATGGAAATATGCAATTATAAGAAATAGCTTTAATGAAAAATCTCTAGGAATAACTCAGTAATATTTTACTGAAAGACACAAATAAAAGCCTGAATAAATGAAAGAGAACATCATGATCTGAGATGGGAGACAAAATGTTTTAAAAGCAACACTTTTCTCAGATCAACTTACATTTCATCTAAGTCCAATCAAAACCCCAACCTGTTTTTTCCACTTGGAAAATTTGCTGTAAATATCACCAGAAAAAAATGTTTGGAGTAAATATAATTTTAAAAATACATGACGAAGGAGGAGCAATCTTATCAGATAGCAATGTATATTACAGAGGAACAATACAAAAGAGATTTGATACTGACACCAGCTAGACATATGGAGAAAGTGAACAAAACAGTCATTTAGTAACATAGAGAAGTGGTTAACAACTCATACACACACACACACAATTACTCAATACGAGCTTTAGAGGCTGATAATGATTTGGGTAAACAGACTTTTAGAACATACTCCTAACCAATATAAATACAGCACTTTACCAAGCACACAGGCTTCCCAGGCGGTGCTGCTGCTGCTGCTGCTAAGTCGCTTCAGTCATGTCTGACTCTGTGCAACCCCATAGACGGCAGCCCACCAGGCTCCCCCATCCCTGGGATTCTCCAAGCAAGAACACTGGAGTGGGTTGCCATTTCTTTCTCCAATGCAGGAAAGTGAAAAGTGAAAGTGAAGTCGATCAGCTGTGTCCAACTCTTAGCAACCCCATGGACTGCAGCCCACCAGGCTTCTCCATCCATGGGATTTTCCAGGCAAGAGTACTGGAGTGGGGTGCCATTGCCTTCTCCCAGATGGTGCTAGTGGTAAATAACCCGTCTGTCAATGCAGGGGATGTAAGAGATGTGGGTTCAATCACTGGGTAGAGAAGATTCCCTGGAGGAGGGCATGGCAACTCACTCCAGTATTCTTGCCTGGAGAATCCCATGGACAGAGGAGCCTGGCAGGCTTAAGTCCATAGTGTTGAAAAGAGTTGGACACGACTGAAGCAACTTAGTATGCACGTATATATAACCAAATATATACGATTATATCTGAGCCACTTTGCTGTATGCCAGAAACGAATACAACTTTGTAAATTAGCTACACTTCAATAAAATACAGTTAAAAAAAAAAAATTCCAAGAATTTCTCCCGTTTAGGATAGCTGGGTGGAGAGAGACAGGGTCTGGTGGAAAGAGCTAGATTTAGAAGATAAATCAGGCTCTGCAGCAAGAAAGAATCACTTTTTAAATCTAGCCTACCCTGGACATAGGTGTCCTTTGAATCTAGCTGAATGTAATTTATAACCTGACAAATATACTGGAACAAAGAGGGTTTTGTTCATTCAAGATAAATGGCCAGAGAGAAGGGCTAACAGAATCTCGTAGAAGGCACTGGATTTGGTAGAGAAAGATACTAAGTATTCATTAAAGATTTATCCATTAATTTATTATCTGTTAGAAAGGACCTATCTGACCAAATGAATCTTACCTCACAGTCTGACCCTCTCGGTCAAATATCAAATGGGGAAGAAGTAAAAATAAAATCAATGTCCCTTTGGAATTTTAACCTAAATATTTTAGATTTTGTTTAATTCTCTTTGTTCTAATTCTTTCCTTGATATTGTGGCAGATATTATATATCATCCACTTAAGACATATCCAAATTCCCCTTTTCTAGAAGTTATAAAGCAAAATATTTAAATCCCAGCCTCTTTTGCAGTAAGGATGATCAGGTAACCTGGATATTGCCAACAAAATTCAAGGAGACATTCCTTGGCAGCAGGGAAGAAGGAAGAGGGCTTTGCTATTTTCTTTTCTGTTTGTATAAACTTTATTTTGTATTGGAGTATAGCTGATTAACAATAATGTGATATTAATAGTTTCAGTGATATTGAAAGATTCTTTACCATCAAGCCACCAGGGAAGCCCTTTCTCATCTATAAGATAGGAAAAATACCTACACCACTGAACTACCTAGAAGTTAGAGAGAATTCGCCACATGAAAATGACCATATTCACGTTAATGTAAGATATTTTTTCTGTTTTCTTAACTCTGATTTTTGAAGTACTATTGGCCTTATTTTTCAAGTCATCTAAGGAAATATGTAAGAAATGTTTTAACAGGTAAATATCGTTTTTTATAAATGCAGTTTGTTAGTGACCAAGAATTAAGCAAAGTCCTCTCAATTACTCTTTGCATATTATTTAGCACAAGAAAAAAACTTAGCATTGCTCAAAATGTCCCATTTGTATGACTTAAGATTCATGGTCAATATGAAAATATGTTTATGATGATAAAACATATTTATGTGATAAACTTTCCATGTCTTCAATTCTTTATCTTTTCACTGAACTGAAATCCCAAGTCTTTTCTCTGGTGCTACAAAGACAGAAGTGATACATCCAAAAGCCCAAATGTACCCCCATGTAATTTCCTTCTAGAAACTTCTAAGCCATTCTGGAGGAAAAGAAAATTGAAACAGCATGGAGTTCTCAATACCACTCTCAATACTCATTTCCTAACAAAGGTATCAGGAAGTCAAACGAAGTTGCCAGAGAGTGTATTGGGAGTGTGAACGGTGTGAGAGAAGACAGGCAGGCAGACTAAAATATAATCCTAATGATCTAACTCAAGGACTGTATTTGGGTGAGTTTTAAATTATCACCAGTTATGAAAAAAGCAGAACCCAAAGCAGTTTAACTATGTCTGTGTGTGTGTGTGCTAAAGTAATACACCCGGGGATTTTCTTTTTGATTGCAGAGAGATCAAACTTAGTTCAAGTTGTGGGTAATTCTAGCATTTTCCAATACACAGGATATTTTCCTGCCTCCCACACAATGTCTGAAGTCGATACACCACAGGTAGAAATGGCCCTAGCACGCAGTAGGTATCATTAGTGTTGAAAAGTACCGGCTACCTCTCTGAATGCAGTATTTCAAAGGAACAACTTCAAACCATGCAATCTAAAGTTTCCAGTGCTGCTTTGAAGTTACTTTCTATTTGTTGTTATCGCTGAAGCAGAAAGCCTGCAATAAATCATTTTTGCTATTTATCTGACTTCTGTTCAGGAGAGAAAATATGTACAATCAATGACTTTGAACACCGCAGTGTCGGTATTCCAGGTGAAGTCTCTTTGATACACCTCAAGCAAGTGAGGAAGAGAATGCAACAAAGAGTATAAATAAACCTGAGTCTTCATTGACTGGCTTGTTCAGACAGCGCAGGGCATAGCCCACCTCCCTGGCGATGATGGCCCACGGCACAGGGCTCCTGTCCTCTGAGGGTTCTCTAACCTCCTAAAGAACCGCCATACTGTTCAGTATTTTCTCTGGACTAAAAACGTTTTCCTGCACCTTAAGTCACAAAAGCCTTAGAGAAAAAGACACAGACCCCAAAACTGAATTCCCTTGCAGTTCCTCACTCACAAGAAAAGGCTCTCTTCATGAAGGCATTTTGAAGAAGGGAGACAATGAGGTCATCAATACCCCCCGCCCACCCTTATAGGACATGGTAGCCCTGCTCACCCCACGTAAGGAGGGCAAATGACGGCTGGGGCTCCAGAGGCTATAGATTCAGTACTGACTCTGCCACTTGTTTCCTTTGGGTTTGTCCTCGAGTTACTTCCTCTCTCTGAGGCGTGGTGTCATTCTAATCAAATTCAAACTAATCCTAAAAGGGATCATAATAGCAATAATGCACTGTGTCATCATATGTGTCAGTCCATGCCCAAGGCACTTTTTGGAAGCACCTCCTCCAATTTCCAAAGCAATGTTAGGAAGGAAGTGTTACTGTTGCTACTTGCAGATGTGGGAATGGAGGCTCAAAAGGACAGAACAATTTGTCCGTATCGTATGTGCAGTATGTCTGGGAAAAGGCTTCAAATCCCCTATATGTCTCTCGAATTTATAGTCTCTCCAAGAATAACATTCCCCTTCCAGAAGATGTATTCCTCTGCCTTCTCCCGGGGAATCGTGAGAATCACAGCAGAGAAAGTATGAAAAGTACCTTAAATACACAATGTGAGTATAACACAGCAGTGTAGGATGCCTTTCACATCACACTGTAGGGAAGAGAAGGAAGGGAGAGAAGGAGAGAGGGAGGGAGGGAATGAGACATTCCTTTAGATAAAGAGGTGTGTGTGTGTGTGTGTGTGTGTGTGTGTGTGTGTGTGTGTGCATGCATGCTAAGTTGCTTCAGTCATGTCTGATTCTTTTCAACCCCCTGGACTGTAACCTGCCAGACTCCTCTGTCTATGGGATTCTTGGATACTGGCCTGGGTTGCCATGCCCTCCTCCTGGATCTTTCTGACCCAGGGATCACACCCGTGTCTCTTCTGTGTCCTGCATTAGCAAGTGGGTTCTTTACCGCTAGTGCCACCTGGGAAGCCCAGATAAAGAAAGATACAAATAAGCAAAGGTAACTCAGGCCAGATTGTCCTTGATTCCAAGGATGAGTAAATAATCACAGCCATGGATTTACTGAGGGATGATTTATGAGCCTAGAACCAAAAATCTTGAAAGAGGAGAGAAATTCACAGAGACAGTCGTGGAGAGGAGCTGCAGGGCGCTGCTGTGGCAAACAGTTGCCATGCAGTGTCCCACGGGTAACCTCACAGGATCCCCCGGGGGCTTACTGGAGAATACTGTTTTCTGCAGCCCCGATATGATCCCATAATTGTAGTGAGCCAGTGCCAGGAAGGAAACCCTTCTTTCCTGCAAAATTGGCCGTGACTCACGCCCAAAAGGAAAACTTACCAACCGCGATAATTGACCTGTGGCTTCTGTTCCAAGGAAGAATGTGGTCTTCAGGAGCCAAATTACAGGGTAATAGTCTTTCCCAGCCATAAACATCCAGTCAACGGCTCGTTATGAGGGCTTTTCCCATTTCTGGAAGAGAGCTGTTACAAGTCTTTAGTATTTAACTTATTATCCAAGCCACTGTTTCTAGTGTGTTCGTTACTAAGTCCTGTCCGACTCTTTGCAGTCCCATGGACTATATAGCCTGTCAGGCTCCTCTGTCCGTGGAATTCTCCAGGCAGGACTACTGGAGTGGATTGCCATTTCCTTCTCCAGGGGATCTTCCCAACCCAGGGATCAAGCCGAGGTCTGAAGCTTTGAAGGCAGATTCTTCACCTTCTGAGCCACTAGGGGCTCCTAAAAAATCTGCACAAGGGGGCAGTGGAGGGGGTTGGGTACAGAGGCGCTCTATGCATGGTTTGCCTTTTGTTGACTTGATCTCATGACTTTCCAGGAAGACTGACTGTGAAAAACTTCCTTTGTCATTACTGATGTCACTACCCAGTTCCTGCTCTAGCTTTGGAGTGCTGGTTTGCACTGAATTGGCTACCAGTTTCTCATTTGCCCTGGTGGCTCAGAGGTTAAAGCATCTGCCTCCAATGCGGGAGACCTGGGTTCGATCCCTGGGTCGGGAAGATCCCCTGGAGAAGGAAATGGCAACCCACTCCAGTATTCTTGCCTGGAGAATCCCATGGACTGAGGAGCTTGGTGGGTTGCAGTCCACGGGGTCACAAAGAGTCAGACACGACTGAGTGACTTTACTTACTTACTTACTTACTTCTCATTTGCAGTTAAAACTTATAATCACCTAGTCACCCAAAAGAAGAGTTTTTGTCTTGGAATTTGAGGTTAACCACAGAAGTTATATCGACATACTCACACATGTACATGCACACAGCACACACATACACTTTGATTTTATTTGAAAGAGGTTTAAGAAAACACACATTTCTTTAGGCTTTAAGAATTACTCATACTTTTTTGGCTGTGTGTTTTTATGTGAGTGTGTGTGTGTTTCTGTGCACACTTGTGTGTAATCTTTTGTCGAAAGAGTAGCCAGCACCGCTTGGCCATGGTGGCCATATCTGAACGACAAGTAAGAAATGAAAATATTTCCTGCCATACCAGTGGGCAAGAAACATCACAGTGGTTTCTGGCATCCAAAGGTGAATGAGGGCTTCCGCAAATGGAGCAGAATGCCCGAGACCCAGCAGAGGCCACCAGCCCCACAACATGACTGCTGAGGAGCTTGGGGGGATACAAGAAGCAGCCATCTGCCACTCCTTCAGGTAAACAAGGAAGGGAATTTGGCCCCAGATAGCTGAGGTGCCTGTGAAAGAAATGAATTCAGTGAGCCCAGAGGCTTGCATCTTCCCAAACATAGAATGCTAAATATTTTAGCTTAATAGCTGATTTTTATTTCCTCACAATAATCTCGGATGTTCAGACTGCCTGTTCATTCACTTTGTTGCAAACTTGTATATAATCTGACTCCCTCTCCCACCTCCTTGCAGCAGTTTTCTCAGAGCTACTGAGATGCTGTCTTCTGGGCTTGAGTCCCACATGTTCCCACCAAATAAAATAACTCTCCACTTTCAGGTGGTGACTGTATTTTTTAGTCAACACATGGAACCAGAGAAGCTGCCTCAGTTCAGTTCAGTTCAGTCACTCAGTAGTGTCGGACTCTTTGCGAACCCATGAATTGCAGCAGGCCAGGCCTCCCTGTCAATCACCAACTCCCGGAGTTCATTCAAACTCACATCCATGGAGTTGGTGATGCCATCCAGCCATCTCATCCTCTGTCGTCCCCTTCTCTTCCTGCCCCCAATCCCTCCCAGCATCAGAGTCTTTTCCAATGAGTCAACTCTTCGCATG
>SJYX01023792.1:494713-661776 GCA_006410675.1 Oreotragus oreotragus
TGGTGACTGCAGCCATGAAATTAAAAGACGCTTACTCCTTGGAAGAAAAGTTATGACCAACCTAGATAGCATATCAAAAAGCAGAGACATTCCTTTGCCAACAAAGGTCCGTCTAGTCAAGACTATGGTTTTTCCTGTGGTCATGTATGGATGTGAGAGTTGGACTGTGAAGAAAGCTGAGCTCCAAAGAATTGATGCTTTTGAGCTGTGGTGTTGGAAAAGACTCTTGAGAGTCCCTTGGACTGCAAGGAGAGCCAACCAGTCCATTCTGAAGGAGGTCAGCCCTGGGTGTTCTTTGGAGGGAATGATGCTAAAGCTGAAACTCCAGTACTTTGGCCACCTCATGCGAAGAGTTGACTCATTGGAAAACACTCTGATGCTGGGAGGGATTGGGGGCAGGAAGAGAAGGGGACGACAGAGGATGAGATGGCTGGATGGCATCACTGACTCGATGGATGTGAGTCTGAGTGAACTCCGGGAGTTGGTGATTGACAGGGAGGCCTGGCGTGCTGCGATTCATGGGGTCACAAAGAGTCGGACACGACTGAGCAACTGAACTGAACTGAACTGAACAGGGAACTATATTCTGGGCAGTAATTTTATTTAACTATAACACATAGGGCAATGTGTTTACTGAATTTCATATGTTAGAAAGGTAATCTTGGCTTCTGTTTTCTGCATTTCATTTTGCTGATCAATGAACAATGTTATATACAATTTCTATGATATTACAATTAGAAATGGGCAGATGAGTTGAAGGGAAGAAGAATTTTATGTGAATTACTAGAATTTGATGTATAATGACATGAAATAAATAATGTGGTGTACTTACAACAAAAAATCTTATAACCTATAATGGAAAATATTCTGAAAAAAATATCTATCATAACTGAATCACATTGCTGTACACCTGAAACTATATTGTAAATCAACCATACTTCAATAAAATGTTTTAGTGTGGTGGGGGAAAAGCCTCAGGCTTTTGCAGAGCACTTTTAAAAGCCTGGGCGGGGAGGGGGAGCAGGAGGTGGTCCACAGGATCTGTGATCAGCTTGTGCAGGATTCTCTGATGGGCTGATGGTGAGCTAACAGGATGGTGTCACAGGGGTTAGCATTATCAGGTCTTAGGCTCCAGGAGGCCTGGGGAAATGTGTTCATGGCCATCAAGTAGTTAATATCTTCCATTTGGTGAGAGATTTTCACATCTCCAAAACAGCTCAGGAAATGTGCATCAAACACTGTTATCTAGGTACTTCAGAGAGAAGCTAAAGCAGAGAATATCCCACAAAGACCCCGTGGGGTCCTGCTAGGTTACATTTGGCAAAGGTTTCAAACAAATCTTTATTATTCCAAGTACTGTCCAAACTTAAATACTGCATTTGTGAACAGGTAAAATGTAAGCCTGAAAACAAACCCTGTGTATTTATATATAAGATTCTCAAAGACATTCCCTTAAGATTTTAGAATAGGAAAGATTTTGACCTTGATCCTTGTAGAAGAGCAAAGCTCTAGTTCAAGAAAGGATGGAAGTAATTTCCAGAAACCATTGACATTGGCCCTTTTGCTGTTTTCATGTCAAAGAGACATATTTACTGCAGTTATTTGCATATAAACACTGCTTTTTGCTACCAGACAATTCCTGTTCTGACAACTATGTTTGGTATTCTATATAGATTTAAAGGAATATAAAAGAGAAAGGAGCTCTTCACCAGAGTACTAATCAAAAGAGAAACTAGGCAAGGAAAGGGGGAAAGACAGAGAAGGATGGATGCAAGGCCAAGAGAATAAATTATCAGCAAGAATCAGAACTATTCTGACTCCAAATATTTTTCAGATACAAGTCTTCTGATTGAATCACAAATATAGTTCTCAAACCCTCATATACCAATTTGTCTTCCTTCTTTTCCTCAGAGAATGGTGTTCTGTTTATTAGCCAAGTATTGGGTTGGCCATAATATTTATTCAGGTTTTTCCATAAGATGTTACAGAAAAAAACCCAAACAAACTTTTTGGCCAATCCAATAAAAAATAACTATTTAGTCATTGTTTATTCCTTTCATTTATTTATTATTTATTCATATTCATCTGATCTTCAAACTTTTGAAGACATGTTTTCCTTATAAATACGTTTATTCTTTTATTCTGACAGAGAGAGGGTAGCAGGGAAAATGGAATACAAAGGAAAGACCATTTGGGGGAAAAACAACCACATATGCTTGTATATCCCTCCACCTAATAAATTGACTGTCCAGGCAATCTATTCTATGCTTTTGGAAATGAAGAAAACAGGTACAGCTATGCATGTATGTAAATTTTCCATAAAAAATCTACTGATGGCCAGATATTTATCACCTAGAGAGGATATGATTGCTCAAATCTTAATTTTAGAGCAAGAAATAGATATGCTTTAAATGGTAAATAGCAATCCATTTCTAATAAATTGCTTTTAAACTCACTAATTTTAATGAAACTGTTCAAGCTGATTGATTCAGAAATATAATGTACTTGGGTTTCAGTTTTTAATAATTAATTGCTCATTGCAAGGAATTGCTTTTGGGTCATCCCATCCCATCTTGGCCATCACCTCATTACTGCTGGGCTCCTCACATCAATTCCTCATTCATTCCACATGCAGAAATTAATGAACAACTCAGAACATCTTTTATTTTCTTTGGGGGAAATAGTTACTTTGGCAGGAAATGGGTGTGAGCAAATGGAACACCAGTCTAGAGCAAAGTAGTCCTTTTCTGTGTGGGATAAAAGACAGAGATGAATCATGATATGTCTTGGACTGGAACGTCCAGAGTCAGGCAGCCTCCCAAGGGCCCAGAGGGAGGAAACTGGTGACCCTTCCCCTATTTCCAAAATGTAGAGGCTGGAGAAGATGATTAGACCAGAAGTAGAATCTGGAGCATCTTGTGAGCTTGATGGGAGCTTTCAGTACTGCTTGGACGTACACCAGTATTTAATTCTATGACACAATGATCCAGGATCTATTTTGGTATAATGACAAAGGCAGCACAGAGTTACATAAAACCCCTTGAGTGCCAGGGGTGATGAAGCACATGGCAAGGCAAGCCAAATACATGTTTCTGAGAAAATGTCTGTCTCTATCTCCAGCTCACTTCAGAGATCCACCAGAAAACCAAGGCAGAAGATAGAAACACATGTGAGCTACAAAATTAGCAGTGAGAATTCTTGGAAAAGAAACAAAAACTCATGATCTAGTCCAACCTTCTCATTCTGCAAGTTTGTTGAACAAAGGAGGCATAAAAGAGGGAAGAGACCTGCTTAGTATCAAACTAAGTCCATGCAAAATTATATTTAGAACAATGCATTATATCCTATATATTTATGAAAAGCTCATAAGTACATATATAAAAGTGTACATAAAGTTATTGGGACTGAATCTGCATTTCATGAAATGTACATATTGAAAGTGCACAAGTAAATGATTTTTAGGATATTCATATATTCACATATTCACAGAATTGTGCAACTACTACATTTTAGAATATTATCATCACCTCAAAAGGAAGTCCTATACCCATTCATAGTCACTTCCAAGAATCCTTCCCCCACCCAACACCTGGGCAACTGTAATAATCTACTTTCCTGCTTTATAGATTTACCTAGTCTTGTCATTGTCGTTCAGTCGCTCAGTTGTATCCGACTCTGTGCCACCCCATAGACTGCAGCACGCCATGCTTCCCTGTCCTTTGCCAGCTCCTGGAGCTTGCTCAAACTCATGTCCATCGAGTTGGTGATGCCATCCAACCATCTCATCCTCTGTCGTCCTCTTCTCCTCCCGCCTTCAGTCTTTCCCAACATCAGGGTCTTTTCCAACGTGTCGGCTCTTCGCATCAGGTGGCCAAAGTATTGGAGTTTCAACTTCGGCATCAGTCCTTCCAATAAATATTTAGGGTTGATTTCCTTTAGGATTGACTGGTTTGATCTCCTTGAAGTCCAAGGGACTCTCAAGAGTCTTCTCCATCACCACAGTTCAAAAGCATCAATTCTGCACTTCAGCCTTCTTTATGGTCCAACTCTCACGTTCATACACAACTATTGGAAAAACCATAGCTTTGACTAGACAGACCTTTGTTGGTAAAGTAATGTCTCTGTTTTTTAATATGCTTTCTAAGTTTGTCATAACTTTTCTTCCAAGTAAAAAGCATATTTTAATTTCATGGCTGCAGTCACTCATGAAGTGATGGGACCAGATGCCATGATTTTAGTTTTTTGAATGTTGAGTTTTAAGCCAGCTTTTTCACTCTCCTCTTTCACCTTCATCAAGAGACTCTTTCATATATATGAAATCATAGAATAGTTGATTTTTGTGACTGGCTTTTTTCACTTAACATGTTATCAAGGTTCATCCATGTTGTGGCATGTACTTCATTTCTCCTTACAGCTGAATAATATTCCATTGTATGGATATAGTATACTTTGTTTTTCCATTCATCATTTGATAAACATTTTAGGTGTTTCTTCTCTTTTGTTCATACAAATAATACTTCTAAGAACATTGTGTTAAAGTTTTTACATCTTTCTGTTTCGCTCGAGTGTAATACTTAAAAATTAAATTCTGAATCAAATGTTGTTTAACCAGACTTTCTTTAGCGAGTCTTCCTCTGAAAGAGGCTGCATCATTTTACATTCTCACTCAGAAACTATGAGGGTACCAATTTCTCCAATCTTTTCCAAATCTTGTTAATGTCTGTTTTATGATTACTATCATAGTGGCTGTGAGGTGATGTTTCAGGGTGGTTTTGACTTTTATTTCCCTAGTGGATAATGACATCAGCTTATTTTCATGTACTTATTGGCCATTTTAATATTGTGAGGGGAGAAATATCTATTCACATCCTTTGCCTGTTTTTAATTGGGTTATTTGTTGTTGTTGTTGTTTTTATTTTTGAGTTGTAAAATTTCTTTATATATTCCAGATACTAGACCCTTATCAGATATATCATTTGCAAATATTTTCTCCCAATCTATAGATTATCTTTCCACTTTCTTGATAGTGCCCTTTGATGCCTAAAGGTTTAAATTTTAATCAAGTACAATTTATCTATTTTTTGTTGTTCTTGTTGTTTATACTTTGAGGATCATATTTAAGAAATCGTTGCTTCAGTCAAGGTCATAAAGATTAACTCCTATGCTTTTTCTAAGATTTTAATAGAATTAGTTCATACATTTAGGTCTTTGATTCATTTTAAGTTAATATCTGTAAATGGTGGGAAGTAAGAGTCCAACTTCATTCTTTAACATGTGTATACCCAATTGTCTAAATACCAGTTGTCGAAAAGCTTATTTATTCTTTCCCATTAGATGGTATTTGAATCCTGGTAAAAAAACAATTGGTCACACATGCATGGGCTTATCTTTGGAATTTCAATTCTATTTCATTGATCTATATGTCTATTGCCAGAACTGGCCTGTCTGATTACTGTAAATTTTGTACTAAGTTTTGAAAAAGGCTCAGGTATGAGTGAGCTCTCCAAGTTTTTCTTTTCCAAGATTGTCTTGGTTATTCTGGGTCTTCTGAGTTTCCAAATAAACTTCCAGATCAACTTGTCAATTTCTGCAAAGAATCCAGCTGAGATTTTGCTACAGATTGTGTTGAATTTGTAAACCATTAGCATTGGAAAATATATTATTAAGATAGAATAAAATCAGTAATTCATATTTTTTCAAGTCACTATCATCCCTTTCATATTTTACTGGGAAAGAGTCTCAGAGTTTAACCAAATGAAAGGGGAAATGGACTTAACAGTCATGGAACTCCCCCCTCTCTTCTTGGTCTCATGGTAGGTATTTTGAAGTAAGCTTTCCCTCATTGAATTCTCATGTTAATCCTATGAGAGACCGGTGGTATTACCTTCAGTTTACCTAACAGGCATTAAGATTAAAACAAGCTAGGAAACCTGCTCAAATCTCCAGTCAACAAAAGAAGAAATCATATTTTCAACCCAGACTAACACTGTACTGAATGTGCCAAAGTGCTTGAAGAGCCTTATATTGCTCCTGAGAAAAGCTGTCATTCCTAAAAGTACCCTCATGACTTTCTATGACTGGGCTATGGGATTACCTTCCTTTTGGAAAAGAATACAAATCAACTTTTGAATTTTCTCAAGAGATTATCTGTTAAATGGTTGATGGATCTGGTTTCTAAAGTATGTTTTCAGTTCAATTCAGTTCAGCCGCTCAGTCGTGTCTGACTCTTTGCCACCGCATGAACTGCAGTACACCACGCCTCCCTGTCCATCCTGGAGTTTACCCAAACGCATGTCCATTGAGTCAGTGATGTCATCCAACCATCTCATCCTCTGTCGCCCCCTTCCCTTCTTGCCCTCAAACTTTCCCAGCATCGTCTTTTTAAATGAGTCAGCTCTTTGCATCAGGAGGCCAAAGTACTGGAGTTTCAGCTTCAGCATCAGTCCTTTCAATGAACACCCAAGACTGATTTCCTTTAGAATGGACTGGTTGGATCTCCTTGTAGTCCAAGGGACTCTCAAGAGTCTTCTCCAGCACCACAGTTCAAAAGGATCAGTTCTTCAGCACTCAGCTTTCTTTATAGTCCAATTCTCACATCCATACATGACCACAGGAAAAACCATAGCCTTGACTAGACAGACCTTTGCTGACAAAGTAATGTCTCTGCTTTTTTATATGGTGTCTAGGTTAGTCATAACTTTCCTTCCAAGGAATAAATGTCTTTTCATTTCATGGCTGCAATCACCATCTGCAGTGATTTTAGGGCCCCAAAAAATAAAGCTAGCCACTGTCCACTGTTTTCCCATCTATTTCCCATGAAGTGATGGGATTGGGTGCCATGATCTTTGTTTTCTGAATGTTGAGCTTTAACCCAACCTTTTCACTCACCTCTTTAACTTTCATCAAGAGGGTCTTTAGTTCTTCTTCACTTTCTGCCATGAGGGTGGTGTCATTTGCATATCTGAAGTTATTGATATTTCTCCCGGCAAACTTGATTTCAGCTTGTGCTTCATCCAGTCCAGCATTCCACATGATGAACTCTGCATATAAATTAAATAAGCAGGGTGACAATATACAGCCTTGACGTACTCCTTTACCTATTTGGAACCAGTCTGTTGCTCCGTCTCTAGTTTTAACTGACCTGCATACAGGTTTCTCAAGAACCACAGATCAGGTGGTCTGGTATTCCCATCTCTTGAAGAATTTTCCAAAATTTGTTGTGGTCCACACAGTCAAAGGCTTTGGCATAGTCAATAAAGCAGAAATAGATGTTTTTCTGGAACTCTCTTGCTTTTTCAATGATCCAGCAAATGTTGGCAATTTGATGTCTGGTTCCTCTGCCTTTTCTAAATTCAGCTTGAACATCTGGAATTTCACAGTTCATGTACTGTTGAGGCCTGACTTGGAGAATTTTGAACATTATTTTATGAGTGTGTGAGATGAGTGCAATTGCAGGGTGATTTGAGCATTCTTTCGTGTTGCCTTTCTTGGGGATTGGAATGAAAACTGACCTTTTCCAATCCTGTGGCCATTGCTGAGTTTTCCAAGTTTGCTGGCATATTGAGTGCAGCACTTTCACAGTATCATCTTTCAAGATTTGAAATAGCTCAACTGGAATTCCATCACCTCCACTAGCTTTGTTCATAGTGATGCTTCCTAAGGCCCACTGGATTTTGCATTCCAGGATGTCTGGCTCTAGGTGAGTGATCACACCATCATGATTATCTGGGTCATGAAGCTCTTTTTTATACAGTTCTTCTGTGTATTCTTGCCACCTCTTCTTAATATCTTCTGCTTCTGTTCGGTCCATACCATTTCTCTCCTTTGTTGAGCCAATCTTTGTGTGAAATGTTCCCTTGGTATCTCTAATTTTCTTGAAGAGATCTCTAGTCTTCCCCATTCTGTTGTTTTCCTCTATTTCTTTGCATTGATCACTGAGGAAGGCTTTCTTATCTCTTCTTGCTATTCTTTGGAACTCTGCATTCAAATGGGTATATTTTTCCTGTTCTCCTTTGCTTTTTGCTTCTCTTCTTTTCACAGCTATTTGTAAGGCCTTCTCAGACAGCCATTTTGCCTTTTGGAATTTCTTTTTCTTGGTGGTGGTCTTGATCCTTGCCTCTTGTACCATGTCATGAACTTCCACCCATAGTTCATCAGGCACTCTATCTATCAGATCTAATCCCTTGAATCTATTTCTCACTTCCACTGTATAATCATAAGGGATTTGATTTAGGTCATACCTGAATGGTCTAGTGGTTTTCCCCACTTTCTTCCATTTAGGTCTGAATTTGGCAGTAAGGAGTTCATGATCTGAGCCACAGTCAGCTCCTGGTCTTGTTTTTGCTGACTGTATAGAGCTTCTCCATCTTTGGCTGCAAAGAATATAATCAATCTGATTTCAGTGTTGACCATCTGGTGATGTCAATGTGTAGAGTCTTCTCTTGTGTTGTTGGAAGAAGGTTTTTGCTATGACCAGTGCATTTTGTCGGCAAAACTCTATTAGCCTTTGCCCTGCTTCATTCTGTATTCCAAGGCCAAATTTTCCTGTTACTCCAGGTGTTTCTTGACTTCCTACTTTTGCATTCCAGTCCCCTATAATGAAAAGGACATCTTTTGGGGGTGGTAGTTCTAAAAGGTCTTGTAGGTCTTCATAGAACTGTTCAGCTTCAGCTTCTTCAGCATTACTGGTTGGGGCATAGACTTGGATTACCATGATATTGAATGGTTCGCCTTGGAAATGAACAGAGATCATTTTGTCATTTTTGAGATTGTATCCAAGTACTGCATTTCAGACTCTTGTTGACTATGATGGCTACTCCATTTCTTCTAAGGGATTCCTGCCCACAGTAGTAGATATAATGGTCATCTGAGTTAAATTCACCCATTCCTATCCATTTTAGTTCGCTGATTCCTAGAATGTCGATGTTCACTCTTGCTATCTCCTATTTGACCACTTCCGATTTGCCTTGATTCATGGACCTAACATTCCAGGTTCCTATGCAATGTTTTACACTTTATCAATTACACGACCTTCAGGAACTCTTCAGAAAGTTCAACCATGAAAATTCACATTTTTCATTTGCATTTTGTGTTTGTAACTACCAGTGGTTGTTTCTGACAAGATTTTAAGCATTCTTGAAGTTGGAAAGATTGATTATTCATCCCTCTAGGCTCTAAAAAAATCTATAATGTAGTATCTTAATAAAAAATAATACTAATAAAAATAAACAAATACAAAAGTGTTACATCAGCAAGAGAGTTTAGAAGACAGTAGATAAAGCCTAATAAATCAAGTCTCTCTGTTCCAGGATTTCTCATTTAAATTAAGGCTCATATGTATTCTGATTCTCCCTGATAGCTTAGTTGATAAAGAATCCTCCTGCAATGCAGGAGACCCTGGTTGATCCCTGGGTTGGCAAGATCCCCTGCAGAAGGGGAAGACTAACCACTCCAGTATTCTGGCCTGGAGATTTCCATGGACTGTATAGTACATAGGGTCGCAAAGAGTCAGAGACGACTGAGTGACTTTCACTTTCATTTTAATATGTGTTCTAGAAGATCTATACACACAGTTTCTCAGATGTTAATTGCTTGTCAATGGGCTTCTCTTAGAACTATCATCTCATGGAACACAAGTTAGCCTCAGGAAATGCCACAAATGTCCATGTCCTTAGATTGCTATAGCAATAATTCCTCTAAGTAAAGTTGATGTTCACCATGACACTTCCTCCATCTCTACCACCACCATCAACACCTGGACTTTTAAGTAGATGCATATATCAAAAATTCATTTGAGAAAGTTTCTACATATTTAGAAAATTATAAAGATTCTATTTTTTATATTATATATATATATGAACCTGAATAATAAATTCTAACTGCAAGCCAATGATAAGAGAAGAACCATCCCTTCATGCAAAGGTATATACTTCCTTTGATACTGAAAGTTATATAATACAACATATTTTTAATTTTTTTTTCATTTTTTTCCTAACCTCTGGGAATCTGTCTAAGGTAAGTACCTACCCACAGTGTATAACATCTCCATTGTATACTGGTCACCAAAGTATTTGTTTTTTGGCTTTTTAAAATTGTATTTCTGCATCTATTTTTGCCTTGCCTAATATGTTCTAATATGATGCATTCTGCTCAATTCTTCTTGAAATTGGGGCAAAGGGTATGATTGATTAATCAAGAACTAAATGGATAAATAATTTACATGAAAGTATAAATTTTCAACTTTTAAAAATTAACTTGTTAGATGAAAACTGCTGTATGTATTCTCAAAATTTGTGAATTGTGGGATTGAGACTCTATGTATCAAAGCAAAAGTTCTAGTGTATACACGAAAATTCATGTTGAAGAATTCGAGGGGGGGAGGGGTGAAGTTTTAAGACATATCCCAGAGCAGCTGATTCAATAACAATTCAATTGCATAATCCCAGAGCAGTCAACATTATAGGCAGATTTACCATCTGAGCCACCAAGGAATGAGAAGCAGTACAGGGGCATGGAAAGGGCTTACAGCAGCGCTATTAAAAACACCAGATCTGGAGCCAGTTATGGCTGCATCACTCATTAGCAGCTGGGTGACCTTGAAAGGTTCCTTAATCTCACAACTTCCTCCTTAATGAAATGCAAAATAAAAAATAGCATCTCCCTCATTTTGTTGTTGTAACAAGTGAATGTAAATAGAAAGTTTTATTTAATAACATTGTGAAAGCTAGTTATCCATTAGAAGGAAATCATATTGTCCTTTTCATCTTAAGCTGTATGCAAAACACTAATTTCCGATGAATTAAAAATTAAATACAAAAATAGGAATAACAACTACAACTACAATAACAAAAACCTTAGAAGAAAATCCAGAAGCCTGACTGTACAGTTCGTGGAAGTGGGGTGGAGGGGGGAAGGTGTTAACTAAGGCAAGAAACCGAAGAAACTGGAAAAAGAAATCACAGGTTTTATTTTACTATACAAGAAGTTGAAAACTTTTATCTGTCATAACTGTATATATATATAAATAATAGAGTTGGGAAAAATATTTCCATGCAAATTACAGATAAGAAAAGTAATATCTGTATAATGCAAAAAGCTTCTACAAACTGACAAGCAAAAAAAAAAAAAATCGATGAATTAAAAATTAAATACAAAAATAGGAATAACAACTACAACTACAATAACAAAAACCTTAGAAGAAAATCCAGAAGCCTGACTGTACAGTTCGTGGAAGTGGGGTGGAGGGGGGAAGGTGTTAACTAAGGCAAGAAACCGAAGAAACTGGAAAAAGAAATCACAGGTTTTATTTTACTATACAAGAAGTTGAAAACTTTTATCTGTCATAACTGTATATATATATAAATAATAGAGTTGGGAAAAATATTTCCATGCAAATTACAGATAAGAAAAGTAATATCTGTATAATGCAAAAAGCTTCTACAAACTGACAAGCAAAAAAAAAAAAAACTGAATAGAAAAATTGGCAAGGAAATTGAATAGCATGTCACAGAAGGGCAAATTCAAATGTTGTTTATATAAAAAGATGCATAAACTCATTAAAGATCAAGAAAATGCCAATTAAATAACAGTGAGATAACAGTTACACTCATCAGACAGGCAACATTTATTTTTAAAAGTTAATGCTTATTGTGAATAATGTGTGTGGAGGGCACCATGCTCTCTTACTTTCCTGGCTTAAATATAAATTATGTAAACTCTTTGGAAAAGCAATCAAGGAGAAAAATCTATTTAATACTAAAAATAATATGTTTATCTTTGACCTAGAAATCCCATTTCTGGTGTCTATTTTAGATGAATCAAAACAACAATACGTTCGTGCACAGAAACACACATGTAGTGGCGAAGGAATAGAAATGAAGTCAAGTCAAGGTCCAGCAAGAAGAAAACAGTTGAATTAATTGCAGTGTTTCTGTGTCACGGGGCATTATACCACTGTTACAAAGAATGGATTGGAGCCAAACCAATTCACCTGGAAAAAGATATTGTTAAATGAGAGGCATGATGAGAAACTTTTTTTTTTTTTTCCAGCAAATCACTATTATTCACTTTGGGCTGACAGGCAATGACACGCATCCTTTGCCCACACTAGTCTCCAGGCATTCTGTTGGCACCAGTCTTCATTCTTGAGCTATTTTAAAGTGCCAGAAGAAAAATGAACTTGAACCCCTGTCTCACTCCATATGCAAAAATAAACTCAAAGTGGATCAAACATCTAAATGTAAGAGATAAAACTACAACCTTCTTAGAAGAAAACAGAGCGGTCCTTCATGATCTTGAGTTAAGCAATGGATTCATAGATGTGACACCAAAAACATAAGCAACAAAAGAGAAAGTAGATAAATCGTCCTTGATCCAAATTCTAACATTTTGCACATCAAAGGACACCATCAAGAGAGTGAAATGACAACTTACAGAATAGCAGAAAATATTTGTAAGCCATTTATCTGATAAGGTCTAGAATTCAGAATATATAGAGAACTCTTGCAACTCAACAACAAAAAGACAGACAATCCAAATAGAAAATGAAGGGCTTAAATAGACATTTCTCTGAAGATATATAAAAGGCCAACAATTTCAAAATGTTGAGAAGATGCTTAACATCATTAGCCATTTTGTTGCCATGCCGTGCTCAGTCATGTCTGACTCTTTTGCAACTCCATTCTCCTAAGTGTATGCCCCCAAACACTGAAAGCAAGTAGTCAAACAAAACTATGACTTATCCATGAATGTTCATAGCAGAGCAATTCGCAAGAGCTAAAGGTGTGAACAACTCAAATGTACAAAAGATGAATGAATAAGCAAAATGTAGTATGTCCAAATAGTGGAATACTTTTCAGACAGAAAATAGGAATGTCTTACTCATACATGCTACAACATGGATATACCTGAAAAGCATGCTACGTGAAAAAAGCCCAATATAAAAGGCCACACAGAACATGATTCCTTTTATATGAAATACCAGAATAGGTGAAACCACAGAGCCCAGAGAAAGCCAATTAGTGGTTTCCAGGGATTGGGGAGAAGAGAGAAAGAAGAGACTGCTTAATGAGTATGAGTTCAGTTCAGTTCAGTCACTCAGTCATGTCCAGATCTTTGCCTGCAGCACCCCAGGCCTCCCCTGTCCATCACCAACTCACAGAGTTTACCCAGACTCATGTCCATTGAGTCAGTGATGCCATCCAACTGTCTCATCCTCTGTCGTCCCCTTCTCCTCCTACCTTCAATCTTTCCCAGCATCAGGGTCTTTTCATATGAGTCGGTTCTCCACATCAGGTGGCCAGAGTATGGGAGTTTCAGCTTCAGCATCAGTCCTTCCAATGAACACTCAGGACTGATCTCCTTTAGGATGGACTGGTTGGATCTCCTTGCAGTCCAAGGGACTCTCAAGAATCTTCTCCAACACCATAGTTCAAAAGCATCAATTCTTCGGTGCTCAGATTTCTTTATAGTCCAACTCTCACATCCATACATGACTGCTAGAAAAACCATAGCTTAGACTAGACAGACCTTTGTTGGCAAAGTAGTGTCTCTGCTTTTTAATATGCTGCCTAGGTTGGTCATAACTTTTCTTCCAAGGAGTGAACATCTTTTAATTTCATGGCTGCAGTCACCATCTGCAGTGATTTTGGAGCCCCAAAAAATAAAGTCTGCCACTGTTTCCACTGTTTCCCCATCTATTTGCCATGAAGTGATGGGACCAAATGCCATGATCTTAGTTTTCTGAATGTTGAGTTTTAAGTCAGCTTTTTCACTCTCCTCTTTCACTTTCATCAAGAGTCTTTTTAGTTCCTCTTCACTTTCTGCCATAAGGGTGGTGTCACCTGCATATCTGAGATTATTGATATTTCTCCTGACAATCTTGATTCCTGCCTGTGCTTCTTCCAGCCCAGCATTTCTCATGATGTACTCTTCATAGAAGTTAAATAATCAGGATGACAATATACAGCCTCGACGTACTCCTTTTCCAATTTGGAACCAGTCTGTNTTTGGCCTGTCTCTTATACACATCTAGATGTGTATAAGAGACAGCTCTTCACTTTCTGCCATAAGGGTGGTGTCACCTGCATATCTGAGATTATTGATATTTCTCCTGACAATCTTGATTCCTGCCTGTGCTTCTTCCAGCCCAGCATTTCTCATGATGTACTCTTCATAGAAGTTAAATAATCAGGATGACAATATACAGCCTCGACGTACTCCTTTTCCAATTTGGAACCAGTCTGTTTTTCCATGTCCAGTTCTAACTGCTGCTTCCTGACTGCATACATATTTCTCAGGTCAGGTGGTCTGGTATTCCCATCTCTTGAAGAATTTTCCAGAGTTTGTTGTGGTCCACACAGTTAAAGGCTTTGGCATAGTCAATAAAGCAGAAATAGATGTTTTTCTGGAACTCTCTTACTTTTTCAATGATGTTGGCCATTTGATGTCTGGTTCCTGTGTCTTTTCTAAATCCAGCTTGAACATCTGAAAGTTCATGGTTCATGTACTGTTGAAGCCTGGCTTGGAGAATTTTGAGCATTACTTTACTAGCGTGTGAGATGAGTGCAATTGTGCAGTAGTTTGAGCATTCTTTGGCACTGCCTTTCTTTGGGATTGGAATGAGTATGAGTTTGGGGGAGCAATAAAGTTTGTACGACTTTTTAAAATTGTTTATTTCATTTTTACAGAGAAATCATTTGGAATTAACTGTTTACTAAGGGAAATAAAATGTGTTGAAACTAGATAAAAGTGCGTTCCTGCCTGCATGCTCAGTCACTCAGTTGTGTCTGACTCTTTGTGACCCCGTGGACTGTAGCCCTCCAGGCTCCTCTGTCCATGGGATTCTCCAGGAAAGAATCCTATAGTGGGTTGCCAGTTCCTCCGCCAGGGGATTTTCTTGACCCAGGGATCAAACTTGAATCTCCTGCATCTCCTGCATTGACAGGCAGATTATTTACCACTGAGCCGTCTGGGAAGCCCCAGTGTGTTATTACTCAGCACTAAGAAGAAAATGAGCTATCAAGTCATGAAAAGATACGGAAAAGCTTTAAATGCATAAAGGCAATGATGGTTGCACAATACTGTAAATGCACTAAATGCCACTGAATTGTCTACTTTAAAATGATGCAATTTATGTTATATGAATGTTGCCTCGACAAAAGTACACAATGAATGATTTCTTTTGTATAAAATTATAGAAATGAAAAGTTATTATCTATCTAGAGTCAAAAAGCAGATCAGTGGTTGTCTTGAGATAGGAGTAGAGGGTATACAGAGGAATGGGATCTCCCAAGGGCCCAGGAAATTTTAGGGGTTGATAGACGAGATGTGTTAGTATCTCAACTGTGGCAATGATCTCAGAACTGTATACATGTGTCCAGGTATGTGCAGATCGTGTCTTATAATACAGTTCACAGTCACACCTCAGTAAAGCTGAAAATAATTTAAAATGATGGAATTTTCTATAGATTAAAAGATACCTAGCAGTCACAGTAACAATTGTACTGTGTGAACATTATTTACATCCTTATTATTAAAAAAAACACATTATAATACATAAAAGGTACAGGGGAAATGTAAGTGCTAACAGACAACGAATGACATTAAGGTATTGCTGCTGATTTTATTAACGTGATAATGGTATGTGGTTATCTATTTTTTTTTAAGACTTTTTTTGATGAATAGACTTTTTTTGATGAATACCATTTTCAAAGTCTTTTTGAATTTGTTACAATATTGTTTCTGTTTTTTGTTTTGGGGTTTTGGGCCTGGAGGCATGTGAGATCTTAGCTCTTCCACCAGGGATCAAACCCACACCCCCTGCATTGGAAGGCTAAGTATTTACCACTGGATTGCCAGGGAAGTCCCTGTGGTTAAGTATTTTAAAGATTTTATCTTGTGGAGATACATAGTACAGAAGTTATTCTATTAATATTTATATATATTTGAAATGTTCTATGATAAACTATTTTAAAATAAGGTAAGCTTACATGTGTATTCTCCTCACATAATACAAGATGTAAAGGGAATTTCTTATACTTTATTCCCTTTCTAAGTCATCAAAGACATCTTGGGAATAGATTTTACTTAGTAGAATGACTCAAGCTTGGTATACTGTATCGTCTTAGTGACAATTTTACTAAGTGCATACGTTAAATGATAAAGAAGGCATGCTGATGATCAAGATCTTGGCCTCCTGAGGCAGGACTGTCTAAGAGTCTTCCAGCGTAATTTGGAGGTAGAGAGGATGGCTACATTTTACTGAGATTTTTTTTCAGAAACGGGATTTCTCTGTTTTTCAGTACTAATCATCTCTCACTCAGCCAAAATGGCAAAATGCCAAAGTCCCTTTCTTTACCTTGAGAAAGGTCTTTAAAACACTATTTTTACTTTTATTTCTGAATGATCAGAAATAACTAGATCCTTCTAGGGACAATATAAGCTATTTTTCCTATGTTCATCTCAAAATTCTGATGGATGAGAGAAAGTTAAATCCATTTGGGGAGAGGAAAGGGAACTGGAGAAATCAATATCTCTACATATTGTGGATTGCAATTTTAAAAATGTAAGAATTTTCTAAAAATGTTAATTCCTCTAAAGTTTTACTTATAAATATACGTGTGCCTCCCTTCTGTTTAAAAATTATTTCAACATTTCTCAGGCTGTTCCTAATCTAGTCTCTCCAATTGTAAATCTATATGTTTAGTGAGAGCACCCTAAACCCAGAAATACATTGAGAGTTTCCTGTTCAAATACACCTAGATATAAACCTGGAATACACCACAAAACTTAGGACAATTCCAAGGAGGCTTCAGATTTATATGAATTTTAAACAGAGATCTCAGTTTTAAGTAGCAGATAGAAACAGTTCCAGCATGTAATGTCACTAAATCATTATCTTAGAATCAGTTAAACAAAAGGTTTTGGTTGAGAAATCCACTTTACACGGAAGATAAAAACACATTACTTCAAATCACTGTGCACTATGTCATTTTGACCCATTCTGGTTAATCAAAGTACGCAATGCATCAAAACAGGACCATGAACCGTATGTACATTATAGGGTCATATTAATCTTATTGGTCCTTGCAGGCCTGACAATGATCGACTTCATGTTAATAATGACTCATCTCTAAAGAAAGATCTAAAATTCTTCTACCCCTTACTCCTCCTAGCTCTGTACAGAGACATTCCTGATAGTTGATAGGGCAACCTTCTTCTTTGTGATACACCTGTGAAATTGTTCAGAGATACAAAAACATAAATTCAATTCTTCTTCCAGTTTATTCTTCAAGTCACTTTTCTCTAGTAGACTTTAGTCTAATAGCTTTTCCATCTTTCCATTTTTAATAGTATATCTATCTGATCACACCCTCCAACTCTGTAACAATCACTACTGCTTCTTAAATGCCTTTTTCAGCCCTGACTCTCACTCAACATGAATATATACTAGTGCAATCCTTAAAATAATCATGCAAAGAAGATCTTACTTTTTAAAGTGAGAACACAAATAGCCAGAAAGATTAAGCTCAAGCACACCCAGCAATAAGTGATAGAGGAAGATTCTAACCTCAGTCCATCTGCTTTTGTCCTGTGTTCTGTCTTCTACTTCCTTTCCACTCTCTACATCCCTCAACAGCACTGGGTCGTTAGTTTCCAAGACTTTCACTCTCCTTGATAACTTGGTCATCTAGTTCCCAATGTATCGAGGCCTGCCCCACCCAACTGCCTGTGCCAGATGGGAGAGATCAGCTAATTCTGGAGGTTTTCTACTGAGAAGCTGATTTGGCTCTCCTTTTTATTTCTTTTTTCTTTTTCTTATTCTTTTCTGTTATGGCTTTCTAACAGGACATTGAATATAATTCCCTGTGCTATATAGTAGGCAGGGGTTCCCTGGTGGCTCAGATGGTAAAGACTCTGCCTCTGATGTAGGAAATCTGGGTTCAGTCTCCAGGTCAGGAAGAGCCCCTGGAGAAGAGGATAGCAACCCACTCCAGTATTCTTGTCTGGAGGATTCCATGGACAGAGGACCCTGGAAGGCTACAGCCAGTGGGGTAGCAAAGAGTCAGACACGACTGAGAGACTAACGCTTTCACTTACAGTAGGACATTGCTGCTTATCCATTCTGCATATAACAGCTTGCATCTGCTAAGCCCAAACTCCCAATCCATTCCCCTCACCTCCCTCTTTGGCAACTACATGTCTGTTCTTTCTGTCTGTGAGTCTGTTTCCGTTTTGTAAATAAGCTCATTTGTGTCATCATTTAGATTCCACGTGCAAGTGATATCATACAGCCTTTATCTTTCTTTGTCTAACTAACGTTGTTTAGTACAATGATCTCTGGGCCCATTCAAGTTTCTGCAAATGGAACTGTTTTACTCTTTTTTTATATCTGAGTAGTACTCCACTGTGTACATATACCATATTTTCTTTATCCAATTCATCTGTTGATGGACATTTAGGTTGCTTCCAAGCCTTGGCTATTGTAAATAGAGCTGCAGTGAACATAGCGAGGCCTGTATCTTTTTGAATTATAGTTTTGTCCAGATATATAGCCAGGAGAGAGATTGCTGGAGCATATGGCCACTCTATTTTTAGTATTTTGAGGAACCTCCATACTGTTATTCAGAGTGGCTGTACTAATTTACATTCCCACCAACAGCTTAGTTCCTTTTTCTCCACACCCTCTGCAGCATTTGTTATTTGTAGACTTTTTAATGATGGGCATTCTGAACTGGTGTGAGGTGATACCTCACTGTAGTTTTGATCTGCATTTCTCTAATAATTAGCAACGGTGAGTATCTTTTCATGTACCTATTGGCCATCTGTATATCTTCTTTGGAGAAATGTCTGTTTAGGTCTTCTGCTCATTCTTTGGGATTTTTGTTATTGAGCTGTAAGAGTTGTTTATATATTTTGGAAACTAAGCCCTTGTCAGTTACATCGTTTGCAAATATTTTCTCCTAGTCCATAGGATGTCTTTTTGTTTTGTTTATGGTTTCCTATGCTGTGCAAATTTTGCATTTGATTAGGTCCCATTTGTTTATTTTCGTTTTTATTTCTATTGCCTTGGGAGACCGACCTAACAAAACATTGGTACAATTTATGTTGGAGACTGTTTTGTCTCTGTTTCTTTCTAGGAGGTTTATGAGGTCATGTCTTATATTTAAGCCTTTACATTTGGCTCTCATTCTTAAGCCACATTTCATAGTAACCACTTTTGCCACTAACAATGGTAACATATTGTTTTCCACCTACCTTATTCCTTTATTTTACTTCTCAGCTGGTTCAAAACCCATATGTGAAAGATCAGATCCATTCTATGATCTGACATCACTATTTTAGAATATCTGCTTCTTAACCTGAGTGGATTTTGCTTTGCTTATTTAAAAAAGAGAGCTCCCCGTGCAAATCAATAATGTAAGCAAACACAGTAGTTGTTTAACCCACATGCATGCACACACAGAGAAATTAGTTGAAGAACATATGTGTTAATTTGCCTCTGAGGAACAATTTTAATTATAAATGAACCTTTTTTATTCCTTAACTAGGCCCAGTAGGACTTCTCTTTGGCAGTACCTACTTTTTTATTTTTAGCAGTTGGTTAGAAATGTTCTTTGTAATTGAAAGCAATAAAAAGATTTTCATTTAAAAGGGAGGGAATTCTATAAATCAGATTGATATGCTCCTCCATAACAATGAATCACTAAGATTTTATTTAGGTTTTTCTAACTTCTTCCCCTATTTAATTAATATTGAGATCCTTTCAACTCCCAAGTGGAAAGTAATACAGCTTCCTGAGTTACCAAACCCAAGGAGCTTCACAATATAAATAGAGCCTGCGATACATGAAGCCAAAGCTAGCTCAGCTCTTGTAGGATTCCCTTGAATACAACTCCCTTGCCAGTAGCCAACATATTTTCTTAGCAAGAGGAAAAATATTTCCCAGCATGTTACATTACTTGCTGTTTTTCAGCTCTTAAATAATAGAAGTCAATAATCAGTGAAGTCAGAATAATGACTTTAAACTCACAGGGGGAAACCAGGTTAAGACTCACTGGACCAGATTACCAATTACTGCAAAAAAAAAAAAGGAGAGCAGGTTTATGATCAGGTGGACCATAGCGTTAATTAATTAATAGCTGACAATGGCAATAATCAAGAATTCATTTCAGTGCTTTATAACTCACATTTACATGTTAATGATCAAATGGAGAATCAGAATAACTTGGGGGAATAGAGACCTGCCTCACTGGTGGCTCAGATGGTAAAGAATCTGCCTGCAGTGCAAGAGACTTGGATTCAATCGCTGGGTCAGGAAGATTCCCTGGAGAAGGGCATGGCAACCCACTCCAGTATTCTTGCCTGGAGAATCCCATGGACAGAGAAGCCTGGAGGGCTACAGTCCATGGGGTCACACAGAATTGGACACGACTAACAAAGGTCCAACTTCCCTGGTGGCTCAGATGGTAAAGCGTCTGTCTACAATGCGGGAAACTTGGGTTCAATCCCTGGATTGGGAAGATCCGCTGCAGAAGGAAATGGCAATCCACTCCAGTACTATTGCCTGGAAAATCCCATGGACAGAGGAGCCTGGTAGGCTACAGTCCACGGGGTCGCAAAGAGTTGGACACGACTGAGCGACTTCACTTACATTTACTTATTTAACAAAGGTCCATCTAGTCAAGGCTATGGTTTTTCCAGTAGTTATGTATGGATGTGAGAGTTGGACTGTGAAGAAAGTTGAGCACTGAAGAATTGATGCTTTTGAACTGTGGTGTTGGAGAAGACTCTTGAGAGTCCCTTGGACTGCAAGGAGATCCAACCAGTCCATTGTAAAGGAGATCAATCCTGGGTGTTCTTTGGAAGGAATGATGCTGAAGCAGAAACTCCAGTACTATGGCCACCTCATGTGAAGAGTTGACTCATTTGAAAAGACTCTGATTCTGAGAGCGATTGGGGGCAGGAGGATAAGGGGATGACAGAGGATAAGATGGCTGGATGGCATCACTAACTCGATGCACATGAGTTTGGGTGAACTCCGGGAGTTGGTGATGGACAGGGAGGCCTGGCGTCCTGCAATTTATGGGGTCGCAAAGAGTCGGACCCGACTGAGTGACTGAACTGAACTGAAAGTGACTAACACAGATACAGACACACACATACACACACACACACACACACACATATCAGGAGAAATAGGAGATTACCTAACTTCTGGGGTTTCACAGACAGCAAATGGATCATCAGGGACCTTGACCATACACTTGACAATTCATTTCAAGATGCATCCTATGTGTCACAGCCCCAAACTTGCAGGGTCAACTAGATAATGAAAACAAGCAACAAGGACCCTGGTAACTAGTTCTCACAACTTTTCTAAATTCCCAGCAGGACTAGCTACACAATTTGCAGAGCCCATTGCATAATGAAGATACAATGGCCCTTGTTCTCACAGCAGCAAAAAAAAAAAAAAGAGTGACATTACACATATTAAAACATGAAGTTTTTTCATTTCTCCCCAGTGTCTTGCTGTCTGTGTCTCCTTTCCTACAATTCCCTCTACCTGTCAAGATGATTTTGGTTTGATGTGACACTGCATTTCCTCAAGCACAGGGAGATTTGTGAAGCGAGAGCAGACTCTACGGTGTAAAATCTACCATTAAGATTCAATATCACCTGCCGTCTTGACGTCTGAAGCCAGAAGGACCTCAGTTGATGTAATGACAACTTTCCCTCCCTTCTCTGCTCCTGCAGATAAGGTCCCCTTGCCAAACACCCCTCCTTATCATGGGGCCCCAGCACAGGCATACTTGTTCCTGAGAAGCAGGCTTCAGTACCTTGCCAGCCCACAGAATTATTCAGACAAGCCAATTCCACCTCCTGTGGAAACCAGGGATCATCTCTGCCTCTTACTAAAGAGTCTGCCTCTTAGAGCCCTTACTTATTTACTCTGCTCCCAAGTGCAACTGCTTGGTGGTCCTGTGTGGCACATGACTTCTTCCTGCTTAGGGCTGAGAATACAGGTGACTAATAATTGTTGTCAGTCTCATCTGCCTGGGCTCGAGTGTCACGTGTCCAGCCATTCCCGTAACCCCAGGGTGGGACTCTGACCTTGCCAACACAGGAAAGAAGAGGCAATCGCAATCGCGATGGACTGTCGGGGCTCCCCTCAGGGTCAGTGGTAAAGAATCGGCCAGCCAGTGCCGGAGACACAGGTTCCATCTCTGATCTGGGAAGATCCCTCGGAGCAGTGAAGCTTTGGATGCCACAACTACTGAAGCCTGCGGCTGTAGAGCTGGTGCTCAGCAGCAAGAGGAGTCACAGAAATAAGAAACCCAGGCTTCACAACTAGAGAGTAGTCCCTGCTGGCTGCAACTGGAGAAAAGCCTGCACGGCAACAGAGACCCAGCACAGTCAAAAATAAACAAATAAAACATTTTGAAAAATCATTGCCACATGGAAATGTGGGCCCAGGATTGCCAGAGCTGCCACATTTCAAGGAAAGCCAGCAATTCCAATTTTTACAGGAAAATAAAACTTTTGCAAATAGCGGCAACCAATTGAAAAAAATTAGTGCTGATTTCATCAACACCAAAAGGACCTAAGAAGGCACGTGTAGGTAGCATTCAGGCACATTTTGCCACATGGAAATGTGGGCCCAGGATTGCCAGAGCTGCCACATTTCAAGGAAAGCCAGCAATTCCAATTTTTACAGGAAAATAAAACTTTTGCAAATAGCGGCAACCAATTGAAAAAAATTAGTGCTGATTTCATCAACACCAAAAGGACCTAAGAAGGCACGTGTAGGTAGCATTCAGGCACATTCGATGGTATCTGACATGGAAGAAGAGTCCTACTCTCATAAAAAGCCCCTTTATTGCTCTGTCATGACACTTACCTTATCACACATTCATAATCTGTATATTTGCCTGTTTCCTCCACTAGATTCTGAGCTCCTTGTTGAACAGAGTATGTCTGCACCTGGCACAATAGTTTGGCACACATAAGGTGCTATAAAATCGTCTATTAAATGATTTAAATTCAGTGAATACTTAATAAGAACCTAGTACTTCCCAGGAGGCTTTTCCTGATGGCTCAGACATTAAAGACTCTGCCCGCAATGCAGGAGGCAGGGTTTGATCCCTGGGTCAGAAACATCCCCTGGAGAAGGAAGTGGCAACCCACTCCAGGCTTCTTGGGAAATGCCATGGACAGAGGAGCCTGGTGGGCTATAGATCCGTGGGGTGACAGAGTCAGACACAACTGAGCAACTAACACATCCACGCTTCCCGAGCATTGAGATGAGACAAACAAGTCACGCACGTGTTCTGTGAGTGAGTCTTTTATTTAGAAAACTTCCTCTCTTTTTCCCAGCGAGACTTAAAGGATCTCTAAGTTCTTTTTAAAGTCACATCTATCAGCAGAAGACAGTGTTAGGATTTTATTCAGCAGGACTGGACCCTGGACCAAGAAATACACTAAAGCTTACCCTTGAATTTTGGTGGAAAGCCTTCAACTGCTCCTTGTTGAACAGAGTATGTCTGCACCTGGCACAATAGTTTGGCACACATAAGGTGCTATAAAATCATCTATTAAATGACTTAAATTCAATGAATACTTAATAAGAACCTAGTAATAAGAACCTAGTACTTCCCAGGAGGCTTTTCCTGATGGCTCAGACATTAAAGACTCTGCCCACAATGCAGGAGGCAGGGTTCGATCCCTGGGTCAGAAACATCCCCTGGAGAAGGAAATGGCAACCCACTCCAGTCTTCTTGGGAAATGCCATGGACAGAGGAGCCTGGTGGGCTATAGATCCGTGGGGTAGCAGAGTCAGACACCACTGAGCAACTAACACATCCACACTTCCCGAGCATTGAGATGAACCAAACAAGTCAGGCACGTGTTCTGTGAGTGAGTCTTTCATTTAGAAAACTTTCTCTCTTTTTCCCAGCGAGACTTAAAGAATCTCTAAGTTCTTTTTAAAAGTCACATCTATCAGCAGAAGACAGTGTTAGGATTTTATTCTGCAGGACTGGACCCTGGACCAAGAAATACACTAAAGCTTACCCTTGAATTTTGGTGGAAAGCCTTCAACACTCAAGTTCCTTATTCATGTAATACATACATGTGGCACCACATGGTAGCAGAAGGCTGAAGCTTATAGTTGGTCTCCTGACCCCTGTTTTAAAGTTGAAATCCACTGGGTGTGCCTTCCCCATATCGTATTGACAACCACCACAGCTAAGATTGCCAAGCCACCCTCTCCCCTACCCCATCCTTTGGGGCCCATTCCTCATTGTCTGTAGTCATTCTTTCAACAGATGTTAATTGAGGGCCTAATATATACCAGGTGCATTCCAGGTGGTGCAGTGGTAAAGAATCCGCCTGCCAGTGCAGGAGATGTGGGGTCCATCCCTGGGTTGGGAAGGTGCCCTGGAGTAAGAAATGGTAACACACTCCAGTATTCTTGCCTGGGGAATCCCATGGACAGAGGCACCTGCCAGGCTACCATCTATGGGGCTGCAAAACAGTCGGAAGTGACTGAACAGCTGCACACACACGCAATATATACCAGGCACTGTGTGAGCTTTTGAGGACCACAAGACTGGATAATGCGGTCTCTTCCTTCAGTTATTCTCAGACTATAGAAAGGTAATTTTACCTTTACTCCATATAACTTGCTTTTTTTTGGTCCATAAATTCCTGCAGGAGAATCATTTCTACCTATCCATTCCCTTCAGTCTGTTTTCCAAGGTGCATCCCCACTGATATCCAGGATGCCATAATATGACAATTTGGGGTCAATAAGGTCCATGTGTTTACAATGACCTGGCCTGTCTCAGGATGTGGTCCACATTTACTCTTATGCCTGCACCTATGAAGACATCACTACCTTTATTCACTGACACACCCACCTCTTATTACACCTACTGCACAACCAAGCCAGAATAACTTAGCCTAAGATATTTTCGCTTTGTTGGATAAGAAGCCACACTGGTGCTTGCCAAATCTGCCACTGCCTGCAAACCAAGGTCCATTCTGCATTAGTAACAATAACATCAGAGATCATGGATTGACTCGTTGCTCAAGTCTAGATCTGTTCTGACACATGCATACAGTATCATAGATAGTCCATATACATATGCACACAGTCTCTAAGGTAATCCTTTCAGTAAGCTGGAACGAAGTCGGTTCAGGGGCTCTAGGTTATGACACCAGCACCTGTTTGGAATTCATACTGTTTGTATAGGACACAAAATCCTCTTTCTCAACTGCCTTGCAGACCTCCTGACCCTCAGAATCTCAGATCTGAATTTATCACATTCCCCATATAGGTCATGGAAACTAGCTCAGATGCACTCTGACTTCCACAAACCCATTTCGATTCATCCATAGCCACAGCATCACGATGGCCTGGGGCATTCGCCTAGGTGGTCTCCCCAGAAATCAGATGGGAAAGAGAGAACAGAGAGGAGGAACCAATGTTCTTTTTTCCTCCAGTCCTTTAGTTTTGGCCTCCCTCCTCAGTCTGTCTTTCCCACCTGTTTCCAAGTAATAGAACCACTGGGTCCCTCTGAACAACCCCACAACATTTTCACCCTGATTCTTGTCTCCGCTAGTTAGGTTCCTCCTTCTCACTGTAGGAGAGCTTTCTACCCTTTCCTTTCTAAGAAGACGTCCATGTAAACGTTATATTTGCTCCTCTTTGTCCTGTGTCTTGGCATGATTATGAATATGTTGTTGTTGTTTACTCGCTAAGTCATGTCTGACTCTTTGCGACTCATGGACTGTAGCCTGCCAGGCTCCTCTGTCCATGGGCGTCTCCAGGCAAAAATACTGGAGTGGATTCTCATTTCCTACTCCAGGGAATCTTCCTGAATCAGGGTTCAAATCTGGGTCTTCTGCACTGCAGGCAGATTCTTTACCATCAAACCACCAGGGCTGACTTAATTATGAATATGAGTGGAACTCAAATGACCATTTTTTCTTTCAACAGACCCTTGTATTCAATGAAGACTCAAGAAAATCTCTTTTGAAACTCAAAAGTGGGCACTAATCTCTTGGGTCTAAGTATACCCTGAACAAATGAATATTTTGTATAGATGAGGTGCTCTTTGCACAACGTAATATAAGGAGAATAAAATACACTGGAGGGTATGTTTTTTAAAAGTTATCCCAGGGTCAATAGTACTCACAGTAAAAGGGAGTTGAAGCTACATCTGTAATTTTCTGTCTCAAGAAAGCTTCAAAAGGAAACAGTCTTCAGTTTCTTTTCTCCTTGTGGGTGGTCATAAAGAGTAATGGAAAGAACCTCGTTCTGTGTTGAGGTCGGTTAACAGTAGATAGAATATGTTCAAATATGTCCACTTTTCCGTTACCCCTTCCTCACAGCCTGGCCCCAACTCTGCCCTGTAAACCATAAACTGAACTACTCACTATTAATCCTAATTCTCTGGGTTCCCCTTCTACCCAGTTTCCATGTACGGAAAGACTAAAGTTGGAAAATACATGTCTTTATGACTGCATTGTGCCAGATTGACTGTCTAGCCTAAATTTCTGATGCATTAATGGGGGCTGAGGGCAATTCTGTGGTTTGCTGTTCCTTGAACAAGAGCCAGACCTTGAGTCAGAAACTCAAAGTTCTATTGAAAAATCTACCTGCTGACACTTTCAGTTCACTCCCTCATTTTATACTCACACCAACCCTGGGATGCTAATTTTATAAACTGAGGCATAAAAAAAATGAAGTATGTTGTGCCAAGAAAATGGTAGACCAGAAAGTCAAACTTAACTCTCATTGGCCTGTGCACTTTCCTGGATAATACAGTTCACTTAACATAATACAATATGCTGTCTGAAACTTCCTAATTGTAAACAGTATAGCAAGTCTCAGATGTATCCTGCTGTACTAAGCCATGCTAAAGGAGGAGCTGTTCCATAAATAAAATCAGAATCATCCTGCATCTAAGGAATTCACAAAGCATGTCCCCTTTAATAGCATTGAAATATGTATACTATCATGTAAGAAATGAATCGCCAGTCTATGTTCGATGCAGGATGCANATAAACTGAGGCATAAAAAAAATGAAGTATGTTGTGCCAAGAAAATGGTAGACCAGAAAGTCAAACTTAACTCTCATTGGCCTGTGCACTTTCCTGGATAATACAGTTCACTTAACATAATACAATATGCTGTCTGAAACTTCCTAATTGTAAACAGTATAGCAAGTCTCAGATGTATCCTGCTGTACTAAGCCATGCTGAAGGAGGAGCTGTTCCATAAATAAAATCAGAATCATCCTGCATCTAAGGAATTCACAAAGCATGTCCCTTTTAATAGCACTGAAATATGTATACTATCATGTAAGAAATGAATCACCAGTCTATGTTCGATGCAGGATGCAGGATGTTTGGGGCTGGTGTATGGGGATGATCCGGAGGGATGATGGGGGGTGGGAGGAGGGAGGGGGGTTCATGTTTGGGAGTTCGTGTACACCCGTGGCAGATTCATGTCAATGTATGCCAAAACCAATAGAGTATTGTAAAGTAAAATAAAATTTAAAAATAAATAAATAAATAGAAAAAAAATAAAATAAATGTTAGGAAAATCTACTGGCACCACCATACATAAGAATGGGAAGACAGAGCTGTTGTACTCCATTACCTGAGAGAAATGTAAATCTCACAGAAAATTCAGTCTGTGTAGAATTTGTAGCTTGGTTTCTTTTTGTTGTGCATGCCAAAGTTAATCTCATATTCCCCCAAATATCCTAGATCAGTGCTAAATTTTGAATAGATCTCAAAATTTAATTTGGCAGAAATAGACATGCTTTGCATATCTTATTAAGGAGGGGAGCAGATTAGAGTTATTGGGTTAAACTACAACTGGCCCTCCATCTCCACTGATGTGATACCTACAGAGTCCTAGGGCCAACTTCGCGACCGTCATTTTATATGAGGGACTTGAGCACACTCAGACTTTGGCATCCACAGATGGGAGTCCTGGAACCAGTCCCCCATGGATACCGAGAGAGACTGTACACTTCCATACTCCCAAGGCAGGGGGCCCAGGTTGCATCTCTGGTCAGGGAGCTAGATCCCACACACCACAACTAAACATCCCGCATGCAGAAACAAAGATCCGTGTGCCACAAATAAGACCTGGCACAGCCAAAGTAAATAAATAATTAAAACAAAAAATTGAGAGTGGTGGGCCAGGAAGACAAAGAGATGGTGAGGCCAATACCCATCCTGGGAAGTCACAGAGATCCCAGAGCTGAGCAAGATGGGTCAGAAGCCAGTAGCCAAGGTCCCTGAAGATAAAGCATGGGAGACAACCGCCATGTGAGCCAACAAACCTTCTGGCCAATATTTCTCAATCAGAGCAACTGCTTATCCATGGTGTCTGAAGCGCTCCCTCCACTATGACATTCCGAAAGCTAGATTGTCCTAAGTATACTCCTCATACATTAAGAATGATGGCACCTCCAACAACCTCTTACATCACTCTTCAATTTCTTTTGTTCACCAAGTTCCACTAGATTTACTTCCAAGTATCTCTAGAATCCTTCTTTTTCCATTTTTCCCTTCTGCTGTAGTTTTCATGACAGCTTGTCCTGATCATAGTTTTCTTAGGACGAGACTTCCTACTTCTGTTCCTATCTGCCCTCTTCCTGTTCCTCTGACTCTAATATTGTTTCTCTGCTCAGAGACTTGGAGCACACAATATATTAATACAATCATTTGCTGTGTTGGTGTTAACATTGGTGCTGAGGCTGTGAAATGCTATGTGCCTGACACTGTCCCAGGCACCGGGGATACAAAGAATAAGGCAGATCTCTTTCTTCAAGGAGCTCACTGTATTTGGAACATATTGCTGCCGCAGAACATCAGTCCATGCTCTTTAACATCTTCTGGCCTCTGACCGTCACTTCTCTGCCAAGAAAACTCCTTTCAACCTTCAATACCCAACACATTTTTATCTTGACCGTAAAATTTTTCTCAATTCCCTAAACATAATTTGTCCTATGTGTGTTCTCAAGAGCTTTGCATTTCTTCTTGCATAGTACTGACACCATTCATTGTAAATATCTGCTTACACATCATGCCAGGCTGGATGACTCACAAGCTGGAATCAAGATTGCAGCTAAACCTCACCAGGTTTTCAGGTGCAAGAACCACATTCTGTTCACATTAGCAGTGCTCAGGAGCTGAGAGAGTGCTGAAGTGGATTAGGCATAAAAAAATAAGACTTTTGCATGAATGTAGACACAGTTTGAGAAATCAGACTGAAATTTGACACAGAACAACCACACAAGCATCATATCTCATTCGGTGTACTGAAGACTGAAGATGGACTGCCAGGGAAACACCCAGAATGTTTGGCAGGTACGTGGGAGATTCTTTGTCATAAGAATGCAGCAATCGTATTTTTAAATGACTTTTGAGGCATTTATTCACCACATAAATAAATTATTTCCTCAAATACATTCAAGTTATTTTTCTAATTCCTATCAGCAAAATCATCTGTTCCTGTCTCTGGAATCTCTTCCTTGGCCTGATGGTAAATTGACTTTATTAGATAATTTTTCTCTATTTAGTTAAAGGCACATTTCAGGGAGGGAGGGAGAGAATGGAGCACACTCTCCTTCATCACGCGCATCATCCCATGAGCATCCCCCAGCAAAAAGAGCGTGGATACCAGAGATTGGGAGAAAGTCAATAACAGACAGCAAGGAAAGAATTCAAGGCATTGATCATCTCAGACTCCGAAGTTGAGACAAAGTCATAGAATTTAACACCACATGAATGCTGCTTGTGCTGGAAGGGAGAAATATCCTTAAATGAGCTTAGATTAGAAATATGGAAGAGATTTCAAGGCAATCGAATTTAACCCACTGTGTCCTGGCGCTATTGCTACCTTGGACCAGATCATATTCTGTAGGCATTGATCATCTCAGACTCCGAAGTTGAGACAAAGTCATAGAATTTAACACCACATGAATGCTGCTTGTGCTGGAAGGGAGAAATATCCTTAAATGAGCTTAGATTAGAAATATGGAAGAGATTTCAAGGCAATCGAATTTAACCCACTGTGTCCTGGCGCTATTGCTACCTTGGACCAGATCATATTCTGTTGGGGGGGGCGGTGGCGGATGATGTGTGTTGTTCTGGGCACTATAGCATTCTTAGCAGAATCTTTTGCATCTACTCCCTAGATGCCATTACCAACCTCCAGGTATAGACAAGCAAAAGTGTCTCCAGACATTGGCCAATGTACCAAGGCGCTAGGTGGACCCTTTGTTGAGAACCACTGCTCCAAGCCATCACACACAAATAACAGTGCTTTAGCTCCATTATAGAAAGCTATCTTTTCAAATGCTTTAATAATGACAAAATGAAGAAGGGTGTCAAACTAATATTTAGGCAAATGACGGTGTTCCAGAGAGAAGAGCCTGACGAGATCATCTCTAAACCCCACTGAAGGAACGGGAAACAGACTTTGACATAACCTCAGTCAAAGGTCTATTTTGGTTGAGAAGTAGAGGTAATTTGCCACGTGGTATTCTTCTCCTTTCTTGATATTTCTGGCATGTTGTTGCTTGCTCTGCAGCCAAATCAGAAGCATTTGACACAATGATTTCTGTTTTAAACAAAAAGCAATATTCAAAGGAATGTTTTTCCTGACAAACCAGGCTGTGAAAATCCTGCTGTTCAAATGAGAAAGCTAATTTACCATGTCAGTGACTCAGCCGTCCTTAAATCCAGTTCACCTGAAATCAGCAAACCTAGACAAAAGGCCAAATTTATTCAATAGAAAAAGCATCTTTTTAAAACATAATCTTTTTATAACCTCCTCAGGCCTTAATTTCCTTACCTCTGAAATCATGTAATAAGATCCATCTTACAGATTTATGAAAATTGAGATGTTACATGCAAAGGCAGTAGTTGGCACTTGAGACATATTCAAAACTGCTTAAATATCAATTCAAATATATATTTTCAGTCAGTTTCTCTGACCTCATATTTACTAAGACTAGGATTTATTTTCACCTCCTGTTGCCTACTAATCAAAGGGGCTAAGAAAAACTAAAAGGATTGGGACACTAGTCATTTACTAATGTGTATAGTTACTTTTGTGTTTCAAAAAAATACAAAAGACATCATATAAAATAACCTTCTAATCCTGTGTTGTGTGTTCAGTTGCTTGTGTCCAGCTCTTTGCAGCCCCATGGACCTTAGCTCGCCAGGCTCCTTTGCCCATGAAATTTTCCAGGCAAGAATACTGGAGCGNAGAATCTTTTGCATCTACTCCCTAGATGCCATTACCAACCTCCAGGTATAGACAAGCAAAAGTGTCTCCAGACATTGGCCAATGTACCAAGGCGCTAGGTGGACCCTTTGTTGAGAACCACTGCTCCAAGCCATCACACACAAATAACAGTGCTTCTAGCTCCATTATAGAAAGCTATCTTTTCAAATGCTTTAATAATGACAAAATGAAGAAGGGTGTCAAACTAATATTTAGGCAAATGACGGTGTTCCAGAGAGAAGAGCCTGACGAGATCATCTCTAAACCCCACTGAAGGAACGGGAAACAGACTTTGACATAACCTCAGTCAAAGGTCTATTTTGGTTGAGAAGTAGAGGTAATTTGCCACGTGGTATTCTTCTCCTTTCTTGATATTTCTGGCATGTTGTTGCTTGCTCTGCAGCCAAATCAGAAGCATTTGACACAATGATTTCTGTTTTAAACAAAAAGCAATATTCAAAGGAATGTTTTTCCTGACAAAGCAGGCTGTGAAAATCCTGCTGTTCAAATGAGAAAGCTAATTTACCATGTCAGTGACTCAGCCGTCCTTAAATCCAGTTCACCTGAAATCAGCAAACCTAGACAAAAGGCCAAATTTATTCAATAGAAAAAGCATCTTTTTAAAACATAATCTTTTTATAACCTCCTCAGGCCTTAATTTCCTTACCTCTGAAATCATGTAATAAGATCCATCTTACAGATTTATGAAAATTGAGATGTTACATGCAAAGGCAGTAGTTGGCACTTGAGATATTCAAAACTGCTTAAATATCAATTCAAATATATATTTTCAGTCAGTTTCTCTGACCTCATATTTACTAAGACTAGGATTTATTTTCACCTCCTGTTGCCTACTAATCAAAGGGGCTAAGAAAAACTAAAAGGATTGGGACACTAGTCATTTACTAATGTGTATAGTTACTTTTGTGTTTCAAAAAAATACAAAAGACATCATATAAAATAACCTTCTAATCCTGTGTTGTGTGTTCAGTTGCTTGTGTCCAGCTCTTTGCAGCCCCATGGACCTTAGCTCGCCAGGCTCCTTTGCCCATGAAATTTTCCAGGCAAGAATACTGGAGCAGAGTGCCATTTCCTTCTCCAGGTGGTCTTCCCAACCCAAAGATCCAACCTGCTCCAATCCACACCTTCTGTGTCTCCTGCACTGGCAGGCAGATTCTTTACCACTAGCGCCACTTAGCTTCTAAAAATTTAACCAACTTTGGTCTCTAAGTTGGTGGCTGGCCTTGCTTTCCTCCTGATATTTCATCCCTAAAACTATTTGGCATGTAAGATTGCCAACAAAAATCCGCCTATTGCACTGGCAGGCAGATTCTTTACCACTAGCGCCACTTAGCTTCTAAAAATTTAACCAACTTTGGTCTCTAAGTTGGTGGCTGGCCTTGCTTTCCTCCTGATATTTCATCCCTAAAACTATTTGGCATGTAAGATTGCCAACAAAAATCCGCCTAGTCAAAGCTATGGTTTTTCCAGTAATCATGTATGGATGTGAGAGTTGGACTATAAAGAAAGTTGAGCACCGAAGAACTGATGCTTTTGAACTGTGGTGTTGGAGAAGACTCTTGAGAGTCCCTTGGACTGCAAGGAGATCAAATCAGGTTTCCTGAAGGAAATCAATCCTGGATATTCATTGGAAGGACCGATGTTGAAGCTGAAACTCCAATACTTTGGCTACCTGATACAAAGAACTGACTCCTTGGACAAGACCCTGATGCTGGGAAAGATGAAAGGCAGGTGGAGAAGGAGACGACAGAGGATTAGATGGTTGGGTGGCATCACCGACTTGAAGGACATGAGCTTGAGCAGGCCCTGGAAGTTTGTAATGGACAGGGAAGTCTGGCATGCTGCAGTCCATGGGGTCGCAAAGAGTTGGACACGACTGAGCGACTGAACTGAGGATGCGTGTTGGTCTTCCCAGGTGGCACTAATAGTGAGGAATCCACCTGCCAATGTAGGAGATGCAAGAGATGTGGGTTCTATCCCTGGGTCGGGAAGATCCCCTGCAAAAGGAAATGGCAGCCCACTACAGTAGTCTTGCCTGGAGAATCCCATGGACAGAGGAGCCTGGTGGGCTACAGTCCATGAGGTCACAAAGATTTGGTTACGACCGCAGTGACGGCACGTACGCAAGATGTGCGTTACTGTAAAGAATGGCAGTTTTAAATATTCAAATTCACAGCATCCCCTTACATCAAATATTGACTTATCAAATGTATGAAACATAAGCCAAAACCAAATCTAGTAAAGAATATCTATGTGTGTCACTGAATCACTTTGCTGTATATCAGAAATTAACATGACATTGTATGTCAACCATACTTCAGTTAAAAATTTTTGAAAAAACCAAGCCTAGGACAACAAACTCAATGCTAATAAAAAAGGAGTCTCAGATAAAAATAATCATTATAAATAGCTTTTTTTTTTTTTCAGGCCACACAGACATCAAGCCAAGACTTCTACATACATCTTTGATGTTCTATGATATCATACTTGTGATCTTATCCCCTGTGACAATTTTTATGATTCCCATGTTACAGATGAGGAAACTGGAGCTGGAAGTATCTAAGTGGCTTACCCAAGGTCATACCCCTTAGAGGAGCCAGGTTTGAAACCTAGGCAGTCTAGTTGGGCTTCTTTTCATTAGGAATTATGCCTCAGGGCATATGGGTGATGACTATGAAGCAACTGTGGGTTCCTCTTGCCACAAAGTTACCATGGAAGCAACACCTTAAACCAGTCCTGGGAAAACATATGACCACCTGAAAATCATGTCGATTTCAGTGCCTGACAGATTAATCTCAGGCTGCTCCCAGGTAATGAAAATACAAATAATGAAACCTGGCTTCCACATTCATAACCCTATTTTTCCCATAGACAAGTCACCATGCAGAAAAATCAAGGCAGAGGATTCTTTCTAAAAGATTCTTCTCCTTTAGAAACTTCTAAGTTTCGGATGCATGCATCCGAGCCCAGAATTTTGGAAACAAAAAATTTAAGAAGGCCTGTTCTAAACAAAAAGAAGTACATGAATCAGAAGCTTATTAATGCCGGGATCCAATAGGATATGGTTTTTAAATGGCATAATATCTATAGTCAACCCCTAAAACAGTAGCAGCAATCAATAAAAATATTAACATATCAACATGTCATATTCATGAGTGGTCAAACCCAAGGGACACACATGTCTCAAATTTGAAGATTTAATCCAGGTTTTTGTCAAAGCACTTACTAGGCCACTAGCAGGCACCGTGATGGGCACAGAATTTCAAATATAAATAAAATTTCTCCCTTCACAGCTCATTATGGAAGATTTTTATGAAAATAAATATTGATGGTAAAATGACACTGGTCAATGTTACTATAAAGGTATGTGAAACATTATAAGGGATCAGAAAGGGGTAGAATGATTCATTATTTGTGTCAAGGAAACATGAGTTACAGAAATGAAATGATGTTTGAGCAGAGTCTTGACAGGTGGAGAAGAGCTTGCCATGTGTGCTAAGATCTCTGGTGGCTCAGACGGTGAAGAATCTGCCTGCTACGCATGAGACCCAGATTCGATCCCTGATTTGGAAAGATTCCCTGGAGAAGAGAATGGCAACTCACTCCAGTATTTTTGCCTGGAGAATTCCATGGACAGTGGAGCCTGGCGGGCTACAGTCCCTGGGGTTGCAAAGAGTTGGGCGAGACTGAAACTTTACAAGGGATCAGAAAGGGGTAGATTAATTCTTTGCATCAGGAAAACATGGGGAGTTATAGAAATAAAATGATATTTGAGCAGAGTCTTGACAGGAGGAGAGAAGCTTGCCATACAAATTAGTTAGCAGTACAGTCGTGTTTGAGATGGGACAAACCATCCGATATTTCTAGAAAAGAAATCTAGAGCAAAGAGAGACCAGAGTCAGGGTTTGGTGTGTGGGCTGAGGCCAAGATATAACAGTGCATTTCAAATGTTTGGAAAGACTCTACAGATGAGCATGAGAAGCTTTGGAGAACGTATTTGGAAATGAAGATGATCCAATCTGTGTGAGAATCGGCACTCTGAAAGCACAGGATGAACCTAACTGGCGACAGAAGAATCTGGGAACAGAAAGAACAATTAGGATGTCCTGTTACCATAATTTAGGAGAGAAGTGAGCCTCAGGACACATCAGATAAACAACTGGGGGTGCTGGGAGTTGCAAGAAGAAAAGGATCAGAGAGAAAATGTTGTCTCACACAAGGATGCCTGCGTGTATGAAGTCACTACAGGCATGTCTGACTCTTTGCGAACCTATGGACCATAACCCGCCAGGCTCCTCGGTCCGTGCGGTTCTCCAGGCAAGAATACTGGAGTGGGTTTCCACGCCCTCCTCCAGAGTATCTTCCTGATCCAGAGATCAAACTCGCATATCTTATGTCTCCTGCTCTGGAAGGCAGGTTCTTCACCACTAGGGCCACCTGGGAAGCCTCCCAGCACAAGGATAACTGGGTGGCAACTCGTCCAATGAGAACTGCCGTAACTGGCGCCCTATCTCAGAGATATGCATGGTCCTCACAAATTGTTGTTGCTGTTCAGTCACTACGTCGAGTCCGACGGTTCGTGACCCCATGGACAGCAGCACGCAGGGTTTCCCTGTCCTTCACCGTCTCTCAGAGTTTGCTCAAACTCATCTTTTAAGTCAGTGATGCCATCCAACCATCTCATCCTCTGTCATGCCTTTCTCCTCCCACCTTCAATCTTTCCCAGTATCAGGGTCTTTTCCAATGAGTTGGCTGTCTGCATCAGGTGGCCAGAGTGTTGGCGCTTCGGCTTCAGCATCAATCCTTCCCGTGAAGATTCAAGGCTGACTTCCTTTAGGATTGACTGGTTGATGAAGGTGAAAGGGGAGAGTGAAAAGGCTGGCTTACAACTCAACATTCAAAAAACAAAGATCATGGCATCCAGTCCCATCACTTCAAGGCAAATAGATGGGAAAACAATGGAAACAGTGACAGACTATTTTCTTGGGCTCCACAATCACTGTGGACAATGACTGCAGCTACAAAATTTAAAGACACTTACTGCTTGAAAGAAAAGCTATGACAAACCTAGAGAGCATATTAAAAGGCAGAGACATTACTTTGCATACAAAGGTCTGTCAAGTCAAAGCTATGGGTGTTCCAGTAGTTATGTATGAATGTGAGAGCTGGACAATAAAAAAGGCTGAGCACTGAAGAACTGATGCCTTCAAACTGTGGTGCTGGAGAAGACTCTTGAGAGTCCCTTGACAGCAAGAAGATCATACTAGTCAATCCTAAAAGTCCTCAGGTCTATCATGGTTAAAATGGTTCCATATCTATATTAATTCCAAGAAAAGATGTGATGTGATGTGACAATATCAGAGAAAGGCTTTAGGACTTGGGAACATGCATATTCCACCAGACCCCCACATGGACACCCCACGTGTGGTCTCAAAGACCATATTCTAGGAGAGCATCCATGTCCTGACTCACTGGGAAGGCCATATATCAACCCCTTGCACACACCAGCCTCAGCAATCCACCAAGAATGGCTCACGGCTCTCCATCTCTCTTGTACAGCAACCAAAGGAGTCACTTTTTTTTTTTTTAATGACATCAGCCCTACAAATCAATTCAGTGAATTAAAACAGGCCCTGCTAGACCAGACCACAGGACAAGGTCTCAGATTTTCTTTTATTTTTAATTAATTTATTTTTTAATTGAAAGATAATTGCTTTACAGAGTTTTGTTGGTTTCTGCCATACATCCACATGAATCAGCCATAGGTATACATATGTCCCCTTCTTCTTGAAACTCCCTCCCGTCTCCCACCCCATCCCACCCCTCTAGATTGTTACAGAGCCCATGTTTGAGTTCCCTGANAGAATCTTTTGCATCTACTCCCTAGATGCCATTACCAACCTCCAGGTATAGACAAGCAAAAGTGTCTCCAGACATTGGCCAATGTACCAAGGCGCTAGGTGGACCCTTTGTTGAGAACCACTGCTCCAAGCCATCACACACAAATAACAGTGCTTCTAGCTCCATTATAGAAAGCTATCTTTTCAAATGCTTTAATAATGACAAAATGAAGAAGGGTGTCAAACTAATATTTAGGCAAATGACGGTGTTCCAAAGAGAAGAGCCTGACGAGATCATCTCTAAACCCCACTGAAGGAACGGGAAACAGACTTTGACATAACCTCGGTCAAAGGTCTATTTTGGTTGAGAAGTAGAGGTAATTTGCCACGTGGTATTCTTCTCCTTTCTTGATATTTCTGGCATGTTGTTGCTTGCTCTGCAGCCAAATCAGAAGCATTTGACACAATGATTTCTGTTTTAAACAAAAAGCAATATTCAAAGGAATGTTTTTCCTGACAAAGCAGGCTGTGAAAATCCTGCTGTTCAAATGAGAAAGCTAATTTACCATGTCAGTGACTCAGCCGTCCTTAAATCCAGTTCACCTGAAATCAGCAAACCTAGACAAAAGGCCAAATTTATTCAATAGAAAAAGCATCTTTTTAAAACATAATCTTTTTATAACCTCCTCAGGCCTTAATTTCCTTACCTCTGAAATCATGTAATAAGATCCATCTTACAGATTTATGAAAATTGAGATGTTACATGCAAAGGCAGTAGTTGGCACTTGAGACATATTCAAAACTGCTTAAATATCAATTCAAATATATATTTTCAGTCAGTTTCTCTGACCTCATATTTACTAAGACTAGGATTTATTTTCACCTCCTGTTGCCTACTAATCAAAGGGGCTAAGAAAACTAAAAGGATTGGGACACTAGTCATTTACTAATGTGTATAGTTACTTTTGTGTTTCAAAAAAATACAAAAGACATCATATAAAATAACCTTCTAATCCTGTGTTGTGTGTTCAGTCGCTTGTGTCCAGCTCTTTGCAGCCCCATGGACCTTAGCTCGCCAGGCTCCTTTGCCCATGAAATTTTCCAGGCAAGAATACTGGAGCGGAGTGCCATTTCCTTCTCCAGGCGGTCTTCCCAACCCAAAGATCCAACCTGCTCCAGTCCACGCCTTCTGTGTCTCCTGCACTGGCAGGCAGATTCTTTCCCACTAGCACCACTTAGCTTCTAAAACTTGAACCAAATTTGGTCTCTAAGTTGGTGGCTGGCCTTTCTTTCCTCCTGATATTTCATCCCTAAAGCTATTTGACATGCAAGATTGCCAACAAAAATCTGCCTAGTCAAAGCTATGGTTTTTCCAGTAATCATGTATGGATGTGAGAGTTGGACTACAAAGAAAGTTGAGCACCGAAGAACTGATGCTTTTGAACTGTGGTGTTGGAGAAGACTCTTGAGAGGCCCTTGGACTGCAAGGAGATCAAATCAGGTTTCCTGAAGGAAATCAATCCTGAATATTCATTGGAAGGACTGATGTTGAAGCTGAAACTCCAATACTTAGGCTACCTGATACAAAGAACTGACTCCTTGGACAAGACCCTGATGCTGGGAAAGATTAAAGGCAGGTGGAGAAGGAGACGACAGAGGATTAGATGGTTGGGTTGCATCACCGACTTGAAGGACATGAGCTTGAGCAAGCCCTGGAAGTTGGTAATGGACAGGGAAGTCTGGCATGCTGCAGTCCATGGGGTCGCAAAGAGTTGGACACAACTGAGCGACTGAACTGAGGATGCGTGTTGGTCTTCCCAGGTGGCACTAATAGTGAGGAATCCACCTGCCAATGTAGGAGATGCAAGAGATGTGGGTTCTATCCCTGGGTCGGGAAGATCCCCTGCAAAAGAAAATGGCAGCCCTCTACAATAGTCTTGCCTGGAGAATCCCATGGACAGAGGAGCCTGGTGGGCTACAGTCCATGAGGTCACAAAGATTTGGTTATGACCGAAGTGACAGCACATACGCAAGATGTGCGTTATTGTAAAGAATGGCAGTTTTAAGTATTCAAATTCACAGCATCCCCTTACATCAAATATTGACTTATCAAATGTATGAAACATAAGCCAAAACCAAATCTAGTAAAGAATATCTATGTGTGTCACTGAATCACTTTGCTGTATATCAGAAATTAACATGACATTGTATGTCAACCATACTTCAGTTAAAAATTTTTGAAAAAACCAAGCCTAGGACAACAAACTCAATGCTAATAAAAAAGGAGTCTCAGATAAAAATAATCATTATAAATAGCTTTTTTTTTTTTTCAGGCCACACAGACATCAAGCCAAGACTTCTACATACATCTTTGATGTTCTATGATATCATACTTGTGATCTTATCCCCTGTGACAATTTTTATGATTCCCATGTTACAGATGAGGAAACTGGAGCTGGAAGTATCTAAGTGGCTTACCCAAGGTCATACCCCTTAGAGGAGCCAGGTTTGAAACCTAGGCAGTCTAGTTGGGCTTCTTTTCATTAGGAATTATGCCTCAGGGCATATGGGTGATGACTATGAAGCAACTGTGGGTTCCTCTTGCCACAAAGTTACCATGGAAGCAACACCTTAAACCAGTCCTGGGAAAACATATGACCACCTGAAAATCATGTCGATTTCAGTGCCTGACAGATTAATCTCAGGCTGCTCCCAGGTAATGAAAATACAAATAATGAAACCTGGCTTCCCCATTCATAACCCTATTTTTCCCATAGACAAGTCACCATGCAGAAAAATCAAGGCAGAGGATTCTTTCTAAAAGATTCTTCTCCTTTAGAAACTTCTAAGTTTCGGATGCATGCATCCGAGCCCAGAATTTTGGAAACAAAAAATTTAAGAAGGCCTGTTCTAAACAAAAAGAAGTACATGAATCAGAAGCTTATTAATGCCGGGATCCAATAGGATATGGTTTTTAAATGGCATAATATCTATAGTCAACCCCTAAAACAGTAGCAGCAATCAATAAAAATATTAACATATCAACATGTCATATTCATGAGTGGTCAAACCCAAGGGACGCACATGTCTCAAATTTGAAGATTTAATCCAGGTTTTTGTCAAAGCACTTACTAGGCCACTAGCAGGCACCGTGATGGGCACAGAATTTCAAATATAAATAAAATTTCTCCCTTCACAGCTCATTATGGAAGATTTTTATGAAAATAAATATTGATGGTAAAATGACACTGGTCAATGTTACTATAAAGGTATTTGAAACATTATAAGGGATCAGAAAGGGGTAGAATGATTCATTATTTGTGTCAAGGAAACATGAGTTACAGAAATGAAATGATGTTTGAGCAGAGTCTTGACAGGTGGAGAAGAGCTTGCCATGTGTGCTAAGATCTCTGGTGGCTCAGACGGTGAAGAATCTGCCTGCTACGCATGAGACCCAGATTCGATCCCTGATTTGGAAAGATTCCCTGGAGAAGAGAATGGCAACTCACTCCAGTATTCTTGCCTGGAGAATTCCATGGACAGTGGAGCCTGGCGGGCTACAGTCCCTGGGGTTGCAAAGAGTTGGGCGAGACTGAAACTTTACAAGGGATCAGAAAGGGGTAGATTAATTCTTTGCATCAGGAAAACATGGGGAGTTATAGAAATAAAATGATATTTGAGCAGAGTCTTGACAGGAGGAGAGAAGCTTGCCATACAAATTAGTTAGCAGTACAGTCGTGTTTGAGATGGGACAAACCATCCTATATTTCTAGAAAAGAAATCTAGAGCAAAGAGAGACCAGAGTCAGGGTTTGGTGTGTGGGCTGAGGCCAAGATATAACAGTGCATTTCAAATGTTTGGAAAGACTCTACAGATGAGCATGAGAAGCTTTGGAGAACGTATTTGGAAATGAAGATGATCCAATCTGTGTGAGAATCGGCACTCTGAAAGCACAGGATGAACCTAACTGGCGACAGAAGAATCTGGGAACAGAAAGAACAATTAGGATGTCCTGTTACCATAATTTAGGAGAGAAGTGAGCCTCAGGACACATCAGATAAACAACTGGGGGTGCTGGGAGTTGCAAGAAGAAAAGGATCAGAGAGAAAATGTTGTCTCACACAAGGATGCCTGCGTGTATGAAGTCACTACAGGCATGTCTGACTCTTTGCGAACCTATGGACCATAACCCGCCAGGCTCCTCGGTCCGTGCGGTTCTCCAGGCAAGAATACTGGAGTGGGTTTCCACGCCCTCCTCCAGAGGATCTTCCTGATCCAGAGATCAAACTCGCATATCTTATGTCTCCTGCTCTGGAAGGCAGGTTCTTCACCACTAGGGCCACCTGGGAAGCCTCCCAGCACAAGGATAACTGGGTGGCAACTCGTCCAATGAGAACTGCCGTAACTGGCGCCCTATCTCAGAGATATGCATGGTCCTCACAAATTGTTGTTGCTGTTCAGTCACTACGTCGAGTCCGACGGTTCGTGACCCCATGGACAGCAGCACGCAGGGTTTCCCTGTCCTTCACCGTCTCTCAGAGTTTGCTCAAACTCATCTTTTAAGTCAGTGATGCCATCCAACCATCTCATCCTCTGTCATGCCTTTCTCCTCCCACCTTCAATCTTTCCCAGTATCAGGGTCTTTTCCAATGAGTTGGCTGTCTGCATCAGGTGGCCAGAGTGTTGGCGCTTCGGCTTCAGCATCAATCCTTCCCGTGAAGATTCAAGGCTGACTTCCTTTAGGATTGACTGGTTGATGAAGGTGAAAGGGGAGAGTGAAAAGGCTGGCTTACAACTCAACATTCAAAAAACAAAGATCATGGCATCCAGTCCCATCACTTCAAGGCAAATAGATGGGAAAACAATGGAAACAGTGACAGACTATTTTCTTGGGCTCCACAATCACTGTGGACAATGACTGCAGCTACAAAATTTAAAGACACTTACTGCTTGAAAGAAAAGCTATGACAAACCTAGAGAGCATATTAAAAGGCAGAGACATTACTTTGCATACAAAGGTCTGTCAAGTCAAAGCTATGGGTGTTCCAGTAGTTATGTATGAATGTGAGAGCTGGACAATAAAAAAGGCTGAGCACTGAAGAACTGATGCCTTCAAACTGTGGTGCTGGAGAAGACTCTTGAGAGTCCCTTGACAGCAAGAAGATCATACTAGTCAATCCTAAAAGTCCTCAGGTCTATCATGGTTAAAATGGTTCCATATCTATATTAATTCCAAGAAAAGATGTGATGTGATGTGACAATATCAGAGAAAGGCTTTAGGACTTGGGAACATGCATATTCCACCAGGCCCCCACATGGACACCCCACGTGTGGTCTCAAAGACCATATTCTAGGAGAGCATCCATGTCCTGACTCACTGGGAAGGCCATATATCAACCCCTTGCACACACCAGCCTCAGCAATCCACCAAGAATGGCTCACGGCTCTCCATCTCTCTTGTACAGCAACCAAAGGAGTCACTTTTTTTTTTTTTAATGACATCAGCCCTACAAATCAATTCAGTGAATTAAAACAGGCCCTGCTAGACCAGACCACAGGACAAGGTCTCAGATTTTCTTTTATTTTTAATTAATTTATTTTTTAATTGAAAGATAATTGCTTTACAGAGTTTTGTTGGTTTCTGCCATACATCCACATGAATCAGCCATAGGTATACATATGTCCCCTTCTTCTTGAAACTCCCTCCCGTCTCCCACCCCATCCCACCCCTCTAGATTGTTACAGAGCCCATGTTTGAGTTCCCTGAGTCCTACAGCAAATTCCCATTGGCTACCTACTTTACACGTGATGTCATTGAGTTTCCATGTTACTCTCTCCATACAATCTCACCAGATCACACAGATCAGAACTGCTGCAGGTGTCTGAAGAGAACAGCTCAGGCTCCCTCCGCCCAGCACCATGCGGGCTTGAACAAGGCCAGACCACCACCCTTGGGGACAGCTGAGATGTTCCTGAAACGGCAAAGGCAGCCCACCAGCCTCCCCTCCTCTGCCATGTTCCGTGTGATGGCTATTGATTTCAGACACTGTTTCAGAGCAGGACTGAAAGCGTCTGCCTCTGCAGCTTGTCAGGCACGTGGGCCCAGCTCTCACAAGGGGCCTCGCACCGGCAGCCTCGTGTGCGGTGCCCGGGAAAGCGGAGTCAGGCCTTCCGAGGCCTGTTTTCCTCACTCGCTGAGATTCGATCAATGGCTCAAGCAGTCAACATTTTTGTTCTTTTAACACATGCGTGTCAAGGGCTCCAACCAGGAGAAAAGGAAGTTTGAAGGGAGCGAAAACAGAAGACCTTCAGTCACTGGTGCAGACAAGAGTCAAGGGGAATAAAAGTGTCAACATGCTCAGACATCTCTATCTTTTGACCTTTGCGGGGGTGCTGTTATTTTTTGGGAAAGATTGTATTTCTTTAAGAAACATATATTACATGTTATAGTAGACTTTGGGATGGGGAGAAGGGGACGAATAAGGAAGTCCCTGCCTCAAAGAATCCTGCAGTCTAGGAAGGAAACAGATGTGGATCCAAATGCTGCTGCTGCTGCTGCTAAGTCACTTCAGTCGTGTCCGACTCTGTGTGACCGCATAGACGGCAGCCCACCAGGCTCCCCCATCCCTGGGATTCTCCAGGCAAGAATACCGGAGTGGGTTGCCATTTCCTTCTCCAATGCATGAAAGAGAAAAGTGAAAGTGAAGTCGCTCAGTCTGTCCGACTGTTAGCGATCCCATGGACTGCAGCCCACCAGGCTCCTCCGTCCATTGGATTTTCCAGGCAAGAGTACTGGGGTGGGGTGCCATTGCCTTCCCCGGATCCAAATGCTACAAGGAAGCAAATCAAAGTGGGTGAGGAAACAAGAAACAGGAGATGGGTCTGCGCTGCACTGATGTGGGGGTGAAAGGATTTTCACTCCTGCCCCAGATGGACTATCAGAAAGAGAGAATAATAGGATCAAAAGTGGGACTGTCGGACTTCCCTGGTGGTTCAGTGGTTAGGAATCTGCCTGCCAATATGGGGAACACGGGTTCGAACCCTGGTCTGGGAGGATCCCACATGCCATGGACTAACTAAACGCACGCACCACAACTACTGAGCCCATGTACCCTAGGGCCTGGGCCCTGCAATGAGAGAAGCCATGCATAGAAAAGCCTGCACACTGCAACTAGAGACCAGACCCTGCTTGGTGCGTCCACGGCGGCTGAGTAGTAAAGCATCCACCTGCCAGTGCAGGAGACACAGGGCCAATCCCCGGGTCAGGAAGATCCCCTGCAGAAGGAAATGGCAACCCACTCCAGTATCTTGCCAGGGAAATCCCATGGGAAGAGGAGCCTGGTAAGCTACAGTCCTTGGGGTCGCAAAGAGCTGGACAAGACTAAGTGACTGAGCATGCACGCCTCAACTAGAGAAAGCCCACACGCAGCAACGAAGACCCAGCACAGCCAAAAAAAAAAAAAAAACACAAAGGGGAAGCTGTTTGCTGTTCAGTTGCTGGTGAAATATTAACATCAATAAAAGACTTAAGTGTAACTTACACATCAGATAGATCATCTAGTTGAATATTCTCCCCACCTTTTCTTAATTTTACTTGTCACTTGCAACTTTACTTGCCATATTTTACTTGTCAATCATGTATGCACTCAACAGGTATTTATTAAGCGCAGTGTGACTAAAAAAAGCCATAAACATATTCATGATTACTTGTACACACATAAAACTTCTGTAAACAGTTAGTTTTAAAGCATGACCTAAACTTGAGTTGTTAAGTATAAAATCTATAATAAAAAGCATTAAATTTTTTGTCTTCCTTAAGCTTTCGACCACGACTAGGTCCTTGACACACGGCAGGCACTCAAACATTTGTCCTGTGATACACGGTAAACCTGACTTCCTTAGGTAGCTAAGAGCACCAATCCCAGCTTCTCCTCGAAGTTTAAATCCAAATGACACTAGAATGGTCATATTAACCCGAGTTTCAAGTTTTCAAATCCTACATTTTGACTACAAAGTACAGTTTTGAAAGCCCTCTTTTGATTAGAAAAAAACCAACTGCAAAACGTTGAGAATAAAAGTTACCTAGAAATGTGAGCCCTGAGCAATGAAATGGTCTGATATCAAAAGTGACCTTGAGGTTTCTCTCTCAACCTCAGAGAACCGCAGGAAGAAATAGCAAAATTAATGGTGGAAATAAAGTAAGATAGGTATTTAAAATGGTCTGAAATGTTATCTATTTTTAATGATCTCGGATGCTAGGAACTCCAGGAAGGAAAGTCAAATTCAAAAATAACCAGTGAGCCTTTACTTGGTACCATAACTCACAAAGTTTCTAAATTTCCTTGTATCATCATTTGCAATGTATCATAAGAGCATTAGCATCCCCGGTGCTTAGGTATCAAACAGGAACAGAAAGAAGAAAAGCATAAGGGCAGGCATGTAATAAAATAATAAAAGATCAGCAAACATAAGCTAAATGAATAAATGAATGAAGCCAAAGGTCAATCTACAGAATTTCGGGAGAATCTGTTCATATCAGATTTGATATGAAATCAGACCATTTGTTCATACATCTATTTCATTCAATCAACCGAACTTTACTGAACCCCTAATATTAGTCAGGTACTGAGCTGGATGGCTGGCATTCCCAGAAGCCTGGCACTCAGTAGATCGTGCTAGAAATGTCTATTGATCTCAAATTATGAGTAAATTGTCTCATCTTTATTCATAAATTTAAAATGCATGCTAGTCTTTCTACATCTCTCTCTCTCTAATTCATTCATTCAGTCTGTCATTGGCTTATCCAACAAAGATTTAATCATTTAACTGTACCAGATATTTCCCTAGGTTCAAAGGATACCCAAATTAACAGAATACAACAACACCTGCCCGTAAAGAGGCAAGGATTTCTAGTAATTTCTGGTTAAATATGATTGGCACAATAATTACTGCATAAACAAGATCTTACAAAAGGTACCAGCAAGAGGCGGGGAGGTTGGAAAGGGATTCTTAAAGATTTGGGGGGGGGGGAGGGGTCATTCAAGTTGGGTTCCTATGTATGTGTAGGAGCTTCCTCAGCAAAAGAGATGGAGGAAGGGCATTCCTGATGGAGAGCAGGACATGGGAAGAAGCAGAGAGCGAGAGTGTGCAGACGGAGAGAGCAAGAGAGCGGGACCACGACACGCGTGGGCAGATGACCCAGTTCACTCTGCAGAGTCAAGCACAAGCAGGAGGAGGTAAGGGACTCTGCCCAAAGTTCAGACTCAGCTCACTCGCCAGACTGCTTTCAGACATCAACACCCTAACTTTATCAGGCAAGTCTCAGAGAGTAAGCCAAAGGGCAAGTCTACCAACACACAAAGAGCTGTTTCACTTTGCTTAGAGCAGAAAACAGTCCTCTTGACTGGGCTAAATTTTGAGTGCGCATGGAAATGTTTGGCAAATAGAGGCATTGGAAATCACTTCTTAGGCCATATTTAAGATTTGTTTGTCATTCCTCCATGCATTTATTCAACCCCTTCACATCATTTTCTGCGAGATGCCAAGCACCATGTTAGACCCTTTGAGCATAAATAATAATGAAAATAGGGAATTCCCTGGAGGTCTTGGGGTTAGGACTCGGTGCTTTTACTACCAGGGCCCAGGTTCCATCCCTGGCTGGAGAACTAAAATCCTGCAAGCTGCATGGCATGGTCAAAGAATAATTATTAGTAATAATATTAACAGCAACAACAGTCATGAAAATAGACACATACGGGTTTAATAGTGCGTGTGTGGGTGTTTGTGACCCTATGGACTGCGGTGCCCTAGTGTGCTCTGTCCATGAGATTCTCCAGGCAAGAATAAAGCTAACCAAACTATACGAGTGCAGGGGATGAGAGAAAGCTTACATCCGGGGCCTTGAATCTGGCCTGGCTGGAGGCATCTAGGCCTTAGAACTGAAGCTCCATGGAGAGTTGTTTCGTGGTATTTCACTGGGTAAGTCCATTGGATGATGTCCAAACAAACCTAATAGCCCTGTTCCACCAAGCAGGCTCTGGTCCATGGAGTTGCTGCACCTCCCAAGGATGTGACTTTCTGCCTGAATCCACACGGACAGGAAGGGAAGAAACTCCTTCTGCAGGTGACAGAACTAGTTACCTGGTCACCACCTCTGTTGGGTTTCGCAGGTGGCTCAGTGGTAAAGAATTCACCTCCCAGACACAGGAGATATGGGTTCGATCCCTGGATCGGGAAGATACCCTGAAGTAGAAAATGGCAATCTGTTCCAGTATTCTTGCCTGGAAAATTCCATAGACAGAGGAGCCTGGCGGGTTCCAGTCCATGGGGTCAAAAAGAGTCAGACACAACTGAGCATGCATGCATGTACCTTCTCTGTCAGTCTAGAGCAACCCCTTGAATCCTGTCCATAAAACTCAAAAGAAAAAGGAAAACAAATGCATCTCATTGAAAGAAAATCGCAAAGCTGTGGCTGACTCCATCACTTCTCTCAGTAGACGGAAAATTCAAGTGTTATGCCTTTATATAATTACCCATCACAGCTTGAATACTAAATTACTGATTTTGCAGGTGTGACATATTCCACACACAAATATTGCAATAACATAAAATGATAGTTGAACAATAGATTTCATGAATAGAATAGATGACTGCTGCTGCTGCTGCTAAGTCACTTCAGTCGTGTCCGACTCTGTGTGACCCCAGAGACGGCAGCCCACCAGGCTCCCCCATCCCTGGGATTCTCCAGGCAAGAATACTGGAGTGGGTTGCCATTTCCTTCTCCAATGCATGAAAGAGAAAAGTGAAAGTGAAGTCGCTCAGTCTGTCCGACGGTTAGCGACCCCACGGACTGCAGCCCACCAGTGGATTTTCCAGGCAAGAGTACTGGGGTGGGGTGCCATTGCCTTCCCCGAGAATAGATGACTAATAGAGCTCTTTTGCTGCTGCCTTATTTTATGCGTTATAAGGATACGTGAGCACGCATGTGTGCTCAGCCATGTCTGACTCTTTGCGACCCCATGGACTCTGGCCTACTAGGCTCCTCTGTACATGGGATTCTCCAGACAAGAATACTGGTGTGGGGTGCCATGATATATACTCTACAAATTTATAATCACTTTGAAGATAGGATTTATATATTGGATATCTTTTCCTATGGTTACAAAATCTCTGCCATTTTCACAGATTTCCCCTTTCACTGTTTCCTGAAGATCCAAAGAAATATCAGACAAGGATTCAAGAAAAGCAGATTCTTTCTCGGACTCGGCAACAAACTACTTTTTGTAGGCAAAGTTGTGTAATTCCTGCTCCATGCGCTCACCTAGGATACATGAGCCTACCCGCACTGAACTCCCAGCCTGCAGGGAAAACCTTGGATTCAGAGTTAAGAGATTAGAGTCTGGTTCTCCCACTAACTGGCAATTTACCTTGGGTAAGTCACATACACTCACTGAGACCAAGTTAATTCACCTGTAAAGGAGCCCTTAATTCCACCTGCCTCATAAATTTGCCCTGAATCAAGTAAAACTAAGTGGTTCACAAAAGACACTACTTATGGTAGCATAAGGTATTATTAATTAGGATCAAAGAAGATCACAAAGATCTTATAACCCTAGTACTTTGAGGAACACGTCATACATGTGACCTTGAATTTCTTATGCAGCCAACCAGACTGTATGCATTTTTCACAATCAAATTTCAAGCTCTGGGACATTTTAGGGCTAGTTCATTTTATCATAAACTGGGGAAAGACTGAAGGGTCCCAAGCAGCAGGATGCCTGAGGAACTCGGGTTGCTCTGTGCTGGGAATATCCTCAGAAGAGCGAATAACGATAAGACTCAATAACTGACGACTGATAACCTGATGCTACTCCTGAACTAGGGAACACTGAGATGAAAGAATGAAGACCTCTCTTCTGCACCCAGATTCTAGGGTTTAACAGCAAAGAGAGCCTCCTGTAAATCTCCCGCAGTTATGGTTAAACCCATTCAATACTCAAACCAAGAGCCGTTCAACAAGAACCGGGTGGAACCTTGCTAGGCTAATGACACATGAAGTTGAACTTCAGGGTGGCTTTTGAAAGAGTCTCAGTTCCTAAACCCAAGTTCACCTACTTCACCGCCTCTCTCAATCCTTCAAACATTTTAGAAGCACTCAGCCTTCTCCAAGTTGACCCACTGGCACACAGTGCAGTTGGCCAAAAAGAGAGAGAGAGAGAACAAGCCGCCCGCATATCCCCGAGTGTCCCCAGCGTGCCGGACAGTGTGAGAAACAGCAGCTGGCACCTTCCTTATTTGGCCTTGATTGGAGCATGTGCTGGTGTCCACCGCAGCCATGCCAAACCAGACCACAAGGACACAGGCTTGAATTCTGCAGCCTAAGTTCCCCAGGGTAACTTTTATAGCTCTGCTATAGTAGTTTTTTTTTTTTTAGGTCAAGATTTACATGTTTATTTTGACTGGTGTTTCTTGACCTAATCCAGATTAAGGGGGGTGGGTGGGGGGGGAGAATGAAACATTGACACAAATAGATTAATAGTTTGCAAAGTGAAATCTACAGCTCATTTGGGGAACTCTCCTGAGAACCTTGCTTTATTTTATTGAAAAGAGCAAGGAAGAGGGACATTTCTGTTCAGCTTGGAGAGCCCAAAGGGCCAGTCCCGGAGAAGAACATCTGTTTGGCGAACACAAAGGAACATAACACCTGCAAGCTGCCTGTGTTTACTCTGGGACTGGTTGTCCATCACCCTCTGAAAATATGTTTCAGAGCTGGAAATGGGCTGTTTGTGCCAAGAAAGTCTGGGGTGATAGCACAGCCTGTTTGCCTTGGAAATCTCCCGGTTCCAGCATGGGCGGGCCCTGCTGAGCCAAGAGAGCTCTGGAACATTTTTCTGCCTAGCGCCTCTTTGCTAAAACCCTTACAAGTTTGGAACTGGAGACCAGAGAAGGGGTTTGGGGGGCTGAGAGTGTGGAGGATGACTGCTGGGCTTCAGGATGTGGTTATGATATTATTTATTCCTCTGTGATGATTTTCTGGCAAGGCTTTGCCTGTCTTAGCCTCTGGACCGAGTTGTGCGTATCAAAAACAACACCAAAACAAACCATTTTAACACCCACACTTACAGGAAACTTTACCCCAGGGGCTCCAACTGCTTTTCAAAGAGCAAGAAGGCCTGCTGTGTGCAGCTCTGCCCTTGGCAGCTGTGGCTGTCAACCCCAAGCACAATTTATTGTGTCTTCCTTGAAGCATTCTTGGTCTAGAAAGAAGGATCCCCAAAGAGACCTCACTCAAAGCAGCGGACGCCCTCAGCAGAAGGCTTCCCACCAAAAGGCAAACCCCTCACACTGCTGCTGCTGCTGCTGGTGCTAAGTCACTTCAGTCGTGTCCGACTCTGTGTGACCCCATAGACGGCAGCCCACCAGGCTCCCCCATCCCTGGGATTCTCCAGGCAAGAATACTGGAGTGGGTTGCCATTTCCTTCTCCAATGCATGAAAGAGAAAAGTGAAAGTGAAGTCGCTCAGTCTGTCCGACTGTTAGCGACCCCATGGACTGCAGCCCATCAGGCTACTCCGTCCATTGGATTTTCCAGGCAAGAGTACTGGGGTGGGGTGCCATTGCCTTCCCTGCCTCACACTGCTGGGAGCCCCCAAACCCAGCAGCATCCCCCATCACTACTCTGAGTCAAACTTGCAGCTGGAGTCTGATGAGGGTGATAAATGTCATTGGCTTGGGGACAATCTGAAGCCTAGAATGAAGAGATGTAAGAAGTGTGTGAACAGTGATAAGAGAACAGACTCTATGATTTCAGTACCTTTAGACCATGAAATTTTGGCACCTTGTCTTATGTCCCCTGGATATGTTCCAGAGCCTCCTGGTTTATAGTCTTTAAGAACTTGAATAGAATTTGCATCCTGCTGTTGTGTGAAAATTGTATAAATCTTAATTATGTTGAATCGGTTCACAGTGCTTTTCTACTACTATCGGTGTATATAGGAAGACACAAGTGAAAGTCGCTCAGTCATGTCCGACTCTTTGCAAGTCCATGGACTACACAGTACATGAAATTCTGCAGGCCAGAATATTGGAGTGGGTAGCCTTTCCCTTCTCCAGGAGATCTTCCCAACCCAGGGATCGAACCCAGGTCTCCCGTATTGCAGGCAGGTTCTTTATCAGGTGAGCCACAAGGGAAACCCACAGGTCTATATAGATCTACTATATCCTTCTACTTTTCTGTCTATTTATTTGATTTTTGAGAATCTGATATTGAAACTCCAACTAAAAATCTTAATTTATCTACTTAAAAATAGCTGTAATGTATAGTCAAACTGTATGTAACTTTGCTCAGAATTTTCCAAGTCACCTATAAATGTGCTACCATACTTTCATAATTTTAAAAAAAATTAAAAAGAAAGAAAAAAAGAAGCGTGTTGGAATACAGCAGAGCTTACATTTATATGAATTTCAGCTTAAGGCCAGCCTAGACAACTGGCCCTTTGCATGCCTTTCCTCACATAATTTGAGAAAGCAAGTCTATTCTTACTCCATAAGCCAGGAACAGAAGGCTTAGGGAGTTTAAGCAGTTCTCCTGGAGTCATGTTATTCAGTCAGTTAGAAGCACTAGGGTTTCAGCCCAGGCCTGTCTGGATTGTCTCCAGTCTCAGGTGGCCTGCAAAAGGTTGACATGCACTGATATTCCTCTTGCCTGCAATTTTATTCTGAAAAGACCCAGACCATGCTGGGATGTTTGTCTGTTTCTAATGTCTCAACCTGGTCTCCATTCCTTCCCTTGAGCTTCCTTGTCTCAATCTGAGAACAGAAAGAAGGCAAAGGCATAATGGAAGTCCAGGCTTGTTTCACACAAGAACTGTCGTACATAATTGCCTATATGCTTACTGCATTATTTAAGGATGTCCTATTCAACCCTGTAAGAGAAACAGACCAATAAGGACAGAGGAAATTAAGAGATGCAAGTGGCTGGTGAGGAACGTTAAACAGATAAATAAGTAGAGCACATGAGTACTGGTGGTAGGGGGAGGGATGAAGTAGTCAGTTACACTAAAGCATTAAGATACTCAAAATCCACCAGGCCTTAAGCTGGCCACTCACTGGGCACACCTGTTCTGGCCCTATCAATTTTCTGCCTGCAGCACACAGATAAAAGCCAGCGGGCCAAGTGGCAAGGTGCATATGTGACCAAGCAAACTGGTCTGTGTGTCTCATAAAAGCAAGTTTGGGTTTGCCTCACACACTTTTCCTGTGCTGGCCTCCTTTTTCATTATGACCTCTGGCCTACCTCATAACCCCAGCAGGGAAACAGAGAAACAGAGATTGTGAGAGACACAGAGAGACAGTGAGCATTGCCTAATACAGGATTCAAGGGAGTGTGGCCCTTTAACAGTGTATGTACCCACCTTAAGTGTGTCAACCTTCCATCTCTTCCCACTTGCTTCTCACTGTGAGTTTATTAACCCAAGTGTTTATTAACTCAATGTGTTTATTGACTGCTGCAGTGACCGCTGTGGTAGGTGGTATGGTAATACACTTGGAGGGATTCAAGGTGAAGCCCCGCTTAACATATGACCTTCAAGAGTCAACACATCTTTGGTGTTTTGTGGTTCTTAATCTTCAAAACATAGGAAACCCTGGTGGAATGAATCAATGGCAAAGAAAAGCAAGTAAACTAAGGAAGATTAATGTAATTTTTTTTAAAGATAATATTTATTAATTACTTCCTAGTAGCTCAGACAGTAAAGCATCCACCTGCAATGCAGGAGACCTGGGTTCAATCCCCGGGTGGGGAAGATCCCCTGGAGAGAGAAATGGCAGCCCACTCCAGTGTTCTTGCTGGAGAATCCCATGGGCAGAGGAGCCTGGCGGGTCACAGTTCACGCCACAGTCAGACACGACTGAGCGATGAAACATGCAAGAAAATGTGAACATACCACGGGAATTCGCATTCAGCTTCCCAGGTAGCTCCAATGGTAAAGAATCTCAAAAGGTAATGCAATGCGGGAGACCCACAGTTGACCCCTGGGTCAGGAAGATCCCCCTGGAGAAGGAAAAGGCAACCCACTCTAGTGTTCTTACCTGGAAACTTCCATGGACAGAGGAGCCTGGTAGGCTAAGTCCATGGGTCGCAAAGAGTTGGACATGACTGAACGACGAACACACATTTAAAAATCCATTCCCTGTTCTTTGGACTCAGCCTGTCAGTAGGCTTTCTTTCTGAAAGCCCTTACATCTGCGTGGAACCAATGTGAGTATTACGCTGACTTGGTGAGGTTCTCACAACATATGTGAGTGTTCCTATTTTACAAATGAGTAAACTGTACTCAAGCAGGTAGAGAAAATTGCTTAAGGCTAGATTGTTACCAAAATAAAAAGAGTCCAGACCTAGAATTCTAAGTAAATATTCTATTACACTATATGTACATTGAAATATATATAGATTCCCGACCACATGTGAATTGAAAGCTAGATAAGGAAGAAAGAGAAATAAAGTGGATGTGATGAATGATTTAGTATTTATATTTTACATATATGGTATATACAGCTGTTGTTGTTCAGCCACTAAGTCACATCTGACTCTTTGTGATCCCATGGACTGCAGCACACCAGGCTTCCCTGTCATTCACTATCTCCTGGAGCTTGCTTAAACTCATGTCCATTGAGTCTGTGATGCCATCCAACCATCTTATCCTCTGTGGTCCCCTTCTCCTGCCTTCAATCTTTCTCCGCTTCAGAGCCCTACCAAAGAACAGGAGACTAACTGAACATCTAGCATGCAGGTCACTGTGTATGCATGTGATATTGTGATTTATAACAAGAAATATATATTTGATCTTCATCCCTATTTCAGTCACCAAGTTCCTGAAAGCCTTGGAATTTGTGTTAATGAGGTAACTTTTGGAAAGTTCTTAGGTAGCCTAAGGATAGGAGCTGGTTGCCAAGGGAAACTCAGAGGATCAGAACTTTCAACCTCACCCTCCAGCTTGGGGTAGGGGAGGAGCCAGAGGTTGAGTTCAATCTGGCCAATGAGATAATCAACATGATTTCTAATGAAGCTACTGTAAAACCCCAAAGGGACAAGCTTTGGAGAGTCTATTTTACACATCTCATCTGATTTTACTGAATTCTGTCCTTTTACAATAAACAGGTAATGTCAGAAGTAAGATCTTTCTCTAAGTTCTGTGACAAGCTCTGGCAAATTAATCAAACCCAAGGAAGATGTCATGAAAACACCCAATGTGTAGCTTGTTGGTTAGAAGTGCAGATGAAAATCTAGGCTTGCAATTGGCATCTGATGTGGGTAGCAATCTTGTAGAACTGAACTCTTAACCAGTGGGAGCTGACACTATCTCTGGGTAAACAGTGTCAAAACTGAGTTGAATTGTAGGACACTCAGTTGATGTGGGAGAATTGCTTGGTGGTGTGAGGAAAAAACCAACAGACCTTGTCATGCATCATCTCATTAAAGTTTGTCATCATGGACCCAAATCACAGATGAGAACACTGAGGTGCAGAAAGCTGAAGACCTTTGCCTGATGTCCCATGAGTCATGAAGGGAGGCTGATGGGTAAGGAAGATAGTGGAAAAGCCTTTTGGGCAAGGATTCAGTGGAAATTCCATGAAAGATGCACCAAGCTTTTGCATCAATTTTTATTTGAAAATAGGATTCTGTAACTTATAAGGACACAAGATACCCAAAATTGAGAGAATTAAAGCTGAACATACTAGCTTGAAAAATGCAACCCAAAGGTTAATGGGAACGTAAAGGACAATCACAGATGAGAATGTCCAAAAGGTACTTTCAAATGGTCTAAACATGTAACAAATTCAACCCCACTGCAGTTACCCCAAATTGTTTCACCCACAACAGCATGCAGCTGGTACCCAGAAATTCCCTCACACTGTAGTACCGACAGTGTGGGTATGAACTTGCTGGTGGGGCCGGGGCAGGGGGCAGGGGGCGGGGAAGAGACAAGAAGGTGGCAAGAAGAGAAAGTATAATTTAACTGGACAAAGCTAAGACCCTGGAGTGAGTTCTTTGAAGAAGATGCCAAACCAAAATCCTGCTCTGCATTGAAATGATGGCCACCATATGCAAAATGGCCTTTGAACTGGGAGGTCACACTTCCTCCTTTGCCTTCTCTGATGGGGAAACCATTCATACACATTCCCTGAGCCAGATACAGAGTTCTCCACTGAAGATGCTCCTGTAAGTTTTCAGTCAATGCCATTAGCAAGCATCCCATCTGCCACAGCTATGAAGCTCCCAGAAACTGTGCAATTAGAAAAATAATAAGGTTGGGTTTATGTTTGGCTGAACTCTGTGCTCACTGTGTGGCCTTGGGCAGGTCAGATGACCTGCTTGTGTCCTGAGAAGTCAAACCAGCTGGGAAATTGAGTAAGAAACAGTGGCCTCCCTGGAAAACATATGCTACAGCTGAGCTGAATATTTTTTTTTTTAGTAAATAAATTAGGGGCCAAGGAGAGGAGGGAAGGAGTGGTGAGTTGTTTTGAATATTCAGGAGCAGCTCCAAGCTGAGGAACAAACTAGAACCTCTTTCCAGAATGATCACGAGGTTTTCTGTGGTCAATCTGGTCTCCAGCCTCAGCAAACACTATTGGACCACAGGTGACCTCTCTTTAGACAATTGAACCCTTGACATGAAGGTCGTTGGGGATCATATTTGTTAACATATCACCTCACTGAACCTATCCAGGTGCCTAGCGAAGACTGCAAGCCCCCTTCACCCTGGCATACCCTGTTTAGCTCCGGGGTTTATTTTGGCCAGCACCTTCCCTGGCGCCTGTGTGCTAAGTCGCTTCAGTCGTGTCCAACTCTGTGAAACACTATGGACTGTAGCCCACCAGGTTCCTCTGTCCATGGGATTCTCTAGGCAAGAATACTGGAGTGGGTTGCCATGCCCTCCTCCAGGGGATCTTCCTGAGCCAGCGATCATACCTGGGTCTCCTGGACTGCAGGTGGATTCTTTATCATTAGTGCCACCTGTGAAGCCAAGGGATGCCACTAGTATACTAATTAAATAATTAGTCTTGTCTGTCTTTAAGGAAGCGGAGTGTATCCTGTCAGATATTCTCTGCAGATATGATGAGATTACGAGACAAACGCTCAGGACATCATAGTAATAGCTTCAGATAGCTCACATCCTGGTTATTGGAACCAGACTGGACTCTTACAACCTTGTTCCTGCCTTCCTGCCTCCAGGCTCCCCACACTCCAGCCCACCTCCAAGCTCCTACCTGCAGGATCTTTCTAAAATACAAACCTGGGGAGTTCCTTGGTGGTCCAGAGGCTAGGACACCAGGTTTTCACTGGAGGAGGGCCTGAGTTCAATCCCTGGTTGGGGAACTAAGATCCTGCAAGCGGCCAAAAGGTAAAAAAGTTAGGTGTGAGCAAAAAGTAAAGTCTTTAAAAAAATTAAAATATCTTCTTTTTAGATTGACCCTTGATCATCATGTAGTGTTCTCCTTCTCTTGTGACACGCTTCAAAGTCTATTTTGTCTGATATGAGTGTTACTGAACCAGTTTTCCTCGGATTTCCATTTGCATGGAATCTTTTTCCATTCCTTCACTTTCAGTTCAGTTTGTATTCACTTTGCTATAGCAGAAAATAACAAAGCATTTTAAAGCAACTATACTCCAATAAAAATTTTAATTAGATTTAAAATAAATAGATTAAAGTATACAAATCAAATAAAGATAATAAAATACAAACTGGACCTTATGGTTTCCCCCATCGCCCGCACAATTAACTCCAGCTCAACCATGTTAGGCTCTTCTTGACCTGCGCCCCATCACCTTTCCTGCCCTCCCCTCTCTCCCATCAGACCACACCACATTCTCTCCCCTTGCCATTTGCTGAACGCACCTTGCCCTCCATGTCTTCCAGCATTTTCTCTTCCCTGCCTGAAACTCTTTTCTCAGCTGGCCGACAGCTATTGGCTTACCCTTGGGGCTCCAACACCCTCTGTTCTCTGAATCCTTCCCTGTTGATTGCTCCCCACCCCACACAGGTCCCTCTTGCATCTTAAGAGAACGACTGTGATGCTGTGCTGCCCTATTTGATGACCACTTGGACATTTCTCTTCCATCCTGAATGGCTGTGGCCTCAGGACAAAATAGAGCCTTGTTTATCTCCACGCCTAGCCAAGGGCTGGGCATATGAAATGATATTCTGCAGCTATCAAATAAAAATTAAAATCAAGGTGTTTTGTTTTATTTTTTATTCCCCGCCCCCTCAGATTTATCAGTTCCCTGGTTTCCTTCACCAATAAAGGTGTTAATATATTAACATCATGGAGAAGGCAATGGCAACTCACTCCAGTACTCTTGCCTGGAAAATCCCATGGATGGAGGAGCCTGGTAGGCTGCAGTCCATGGGGTTGCTAAGAGTCGAGCACGACTGAGCATCTTCACTTTCACTTTTCACTTTCATGCATTGGAGAAGGAAATGGCAACCCACTCCAGTATTCTTGCCTGGAGAATCCCAGGGACAGAGGAGCCTAGTGGGCTGCCATCTATGGGGTTGCACAGAGTCAGACACGACTGAAGTGACTTAACAGTAGCATATTAACATCATGTTAGTATATCAAATATGTAATGAAAATCTGACGAATACTGAAAAATAGCTCTTCTTTTGGAGGTTCCATCTAGTGCAAAAGTCTGTAATTCTCTAAATCACAAACAGAAAAAAGTTAAAATTGGGCGTGTTAAAAGATAAGCCAGGGCATATTAAAAAAAAAAGGTTTGAGTTTATTTGAGCAAAAAACGGATTTCAATCAGACAACATCAAACTGGAAGTGGTTAAGAGCAGTCCTGGGACCCAAGCTAGAGGAAAAAAAAAAAAAAACTTACAGAAACTACTGGAAACAAAGAAAGGAAATAATTTGAGTGGCCAATGGCACCCCACTCCAGTTCTCTTGCCTGGAAAATTCCATGTATGGAGGAGCCTGGTAGGCTATAGTTCATGGGGTGGCTAAGAGTCGGACACGACTGAGCGACTTCCCTTTCACTTTTCACTTTCATGCATTGGAGAAGGAAATGGCAACCCACTCCAGTGTTCTTGCCTGGAGAATCCCAGGGATGGGGGAGCCTGGTGGGCTGCCGTCTATGGGGTCGCACAGAGTCGGACATGACTGAAGCGACTTAGCAGCAGCAGCAGCAGCAGCAGCTTTAAGCCTAGTTGGCTGTTTGTGCTCAGTGTTTGATCTTATAAACTTGAGGTATTTACAGGCTTAGATTTGCGCTGGCTTATATAGGCTGCCTGAGTTTCCCAGGGGGTGCTAGTGGGAAAAAAAAAAACAAAAAACAAACAAACAGAAAACCTGCTTGCCAGTGCAGGAGATGTAAGAGACGCAGGTTCAGTCCCCGGGGGGAGAAGGTTCCCCGGCGGGGGCGTGGAAACCCATCCCAGAACAGCCCCTCTGGGCTCTCACAGAGCGTGAGGTAACGCTGAGCCATGTACTTTGAATCTTACAAGTATCTACAAGATTCTCACAGACTCCCATCTTCATGCCTCCGAGTATACATATTGCAACACATTTTTGAGGGCTGGCTTTTGTTTCAAGACAAATAGATGCTGAGGGGGAAAATACTTTCAAAAATTATTTTTCTTCAAGGTGGGTGGCAAGAACCATGGAGAAACAAATGCATGAACTTGCCTTTTGAACTGAAAGATGCCAAAGAAACACTTGCTTTTCCACCAGTCTTGGGGCTCATTCATTATCTTCTCAAGGTCAGGGGAGAATCAGCGTTAGACACACAGACACTGCTCTTCGAAGCCCATGGTTTTTTTTCTTTTAGAACTTACCTTTGGCAGGGAACCAGGCAAGTTTCTGACTGTGGGAAGCTGACAGAGACAGTGTGTGGACTTAGAATAGCGCTAGCTGATCCACAGACGTGGGCTGGGGAACTTTGTCTTGTCAGCCTGCCAAATCTCCCCATTCTTGGCCCTCACTGTCTCCTCCCCAACCTGCTACCATTCAGATTACTAAACCATTGTCTTTTCCTGCCTCTGCAAACCTGAGCTTTTGCCCTGTGCGGCTCAGGTCTAAGCTTGCTTCTTAAACAATGGGTCCAAGTGCACGTGGGCAGGGCCTGTGTGCTTTTTAGTCAACCATGCATTGCTTGGACCCAGCACCCAGCCAGCACCTGGGGCAGAGCCGGCACTCAAGAAATGTTTGTTGAAAAATAAAAGCCAGGTTATACGGTCTTCTTTGTGATTCCTGATCCAGTCGCTACAGTTTCAAGCCAAGAAAAGATAGCCCAACACCCCACGTGTGTATTCTTCAAATGCCTTTGCAATTGTTGCTTTCCAATTGACTGTGAAAAAGAATAAACTCCCATGACGAGGAAGGCAGAAAGAGAGAACTTGCTTACCTGGCCCCAGGCTCAGTAAACCCACCAGTACAGATGAAATCGCTTCTAAAGGCCCATCCCAGGGAGCCTGGTGGAGGAGGAATTACTGTTAACTTAGTCATCCTTTTTTATTCAAGGTGGTGATTTTGCTGAGGTTGGTTTTGACCCATTGATCTTCCCTGAGTGAGTGAAGTCACTCAGTCGTGCCCGACCCTTTGTGACCCCATGGGTAGTAGCCTGCACCAAGCTCCTCCATCCATGGGATTTTCATGTTTTCAATCTTCTTTTACTTATTCACCTGCTTCTTTTTAGAATCTTTAATTTTCAGATTCTTTTCCCATCTAACACATCACTGTAAATCAAGTATACTCCAATATAAAATAAAGATTAAATTAAAAACTAAAGACCTTAGTTTATATCAAAGTTTTCAATATCTGAAAGGCTTCTTTAGGGCATGTAATCAAAATACTTCAAAGGTCTTTGTATTCATTTTCTCAGGCTGCTGTAACAAAATACCGCAGGCTTGGTGGCTTAAACAGCAAAAATAGATTCATTCCCTCATAGTTCAGGAGGCTGGAAGTCTGCTTTCAAGGTGTCAGTAAGGTTGGTTCCTCCTGAAGCCCCTCTCCCTGGTATGTAGACTTCTCCCTGTGTCTTCACGTTGCCATCTGTCTATACCTGTCTGCCTCTGGGTCCAAATTTCCCCCACTTCATAAAGACATCAGTCACACTGCCTTAGAGCCTGCTGCTGCTGCTGCTAAGTCGCTTCAGTCGTGTCCGACTCTGTGTGATCCCATAGATGGCAGCCCACCAGGCTCCCCCGTCCCTGGGATTCTCCAGACAAGAACACTGGAGTGGGTTGCCATTTTCTTTTCCAATGCATGAAAGTGAAAAGTGAAAGTGAAGTCGTTCAGTCGTGTCCGACTCTTAGTGACCCCATGGACTGCAGCCTACCAGGCTCTTCTGTCCGTGGGATTTTCCAGGCAAGAGTACTGGAGTGGGGTGCCATTGCCTTCTCTGCCCTAGGGCCTAAAGATCTTGTCTCCAACATGACCTCCTATTCAGAGGTACTAAGGGTGATAATTCCAATATATTTGTAGGGAGAAGACATATTTCAACCCATAACAGTCTCTCTGTATTATCTGAAACACTCGTGCTGAGAGTTGCTGCTGCTGCTAAGTCGCTTCAGTCGTGTCCGACTCTGTGTGATCCCATAGATGGCAGCCCACCAGGCTCCCCCATCCCTGGGATTCTCCAGGCAAGAATACTGGAGTGGGTTGCCATTTCCTTCTCCAATGCATGAAAGAGAAAAGTGAAAGTGAAGTCGCTCAGTCTGTCTGACTGTTAGCGACCCCATGGACTGCAGCCCACCAGGCTCCTCCGTCCATTGGATTTTCCAGGCAAGAGTACTGGGGTGGGGTGCCATTGCCTTCCCCGGTGCTGAGAGTTAGCTGCACAATATCAAGAAACATTTTCCCCCCATAAAGCTGAATGTTAACTCATAGAGATCACCAACTCTTTTAACTTCAACTTCCAAACAAAAATAATGACTAAAGAAACAAATAAAGACTATGTCCCCAAATGTCTAACCACTCTCTGAAGCAACCTAATCTTGCCTGCTGAACTTTTCCACTTCTGATATATCAATAACCTTTTCTCCTGGCTTCTACATTATTGGATCTGATATCTCTGAGTCAAGCCTATGAATTTAAAGTAAACCGGTGGCCTTGAATCTAGGTAAATCCAACCAAAGAGAGGCAATTTCTTGCCCGAGATCAGTAAATTAGATTCCAACACCACCCTGCTAGCCAGTTCAAGCTACTGTAAAAGGCCAATGAGATGTGTCTTTCAGTGGGTACAAGCGGTCCTCTTAATGGCAGCATCTAGCTCTGTCTTAAGTAGGATAGACAAAAGCTTCTCTGAAATCCTGGGAAAATGGAACCAATGCCTTCCTCTTAGACTTGGAAAACTAAAGAAAACATTTTCCTAACGTTACAAATAACATTACAAATCCCTTATTTTCTATTATTCTCCTTCCACAAGAATTTTTTTTTTTTTGGAGTATAATTGCTTTACAATGTTGTATTAGTTTCTGCTGTCCAACAAAGTGGGTCAGCCATATGTGTACATACATTGCCTCTTTCTTGGACCTTCTTTCCACTCCCACCCCTCTAGGTCATCACAGAGCACCAGGTGGAACTCCCTGTGCTATACGGCAGCTTTCCATTAGCTAGCTATTCCCATGGTAGTGTATAAATATCAGTGCAACGTTCAGTTCATCCCACTCTCTTCTCCCCACCTCTCCCCACCATGTCCACATCCATTCTCTATGTCTGTGTCTCTATTTCTGCTTTGCAAATAGGTTCGTCTGTACAATTTTTCTAGATTCCATATATATGTGCATTAACATATATTTGTGTTTCTCTCTCTGATTTATCTCACTAGGTATAACAGACATTAGGTCCATGCACATCTCTACAAATGACCCAGTTTTGTTCCTTTTTATGGCTGAGCACAGAGTTTTCAAAGTTATGTAAATAGACTGATCATAATGAGGAATCAAGGAAAGCATGAAGCACAGGAAGCAGGAGCAAACAAACCATGTTCACCGGGAGACATGCTCATGCTGACGTATATGTTTTCCCACTTGCATTTTACAACTGTTAATCACAAAAGCATGTGACAAGTGAGGAGGAGCAGAATCATAAGAGTTTCACAAAGCCATAATTCTCCATGAAGTCAATAACTGGGCTCCAGGCCCTGGAGAAATGAATATCCTGTCCATGGAACTCCCAGACTAGTGAGCCAGGTGCACAAGGAAGTAGATAGTAGTAACACCAGGAGGAGACAAGGACTCCTGAGATGTCCTGGACTGCCCAGGTATACTGGGATGGGCCCCCTAAGTACCTAGGGGGAATGGGGAGAAGCCATCTGGAAGACCCAGGACAATGGCAAAAGCTATTCAGAAACTCATTATGCCCCCAACTTGATAATTTTGTCATATGCAAATGCTTTCTCCATTTCTTGAGAAACTGCCCTAGTTCTTCCTTTCTCAAAGAGACTGGAATGCCAAGTAGTTGACTCTCACACATAACTGTCAATGAAGCATAGTCTTTCATTTTTCATTGAATTATGTGCATATTAATTCACTTCAGTCATGTCCAACTCTGTGGCCCTACGGACTAGAGCCTGCCAGGCTCCTCTGTCCGAGGAATTTCCCAGGCAAGGATACTGAAGTGCGTTGCCATTTCCTTTTCCAGAGGATCTTCCTGACCCAGGGATCGAACCTGCATCTCCTGCATGAGAAGCAGGTCCCTTATAGCTGAGCCACTAAGGAACAGGGTGAGCACTGACTGAAACATGACTCAGGACATTCCCAGCATCCACAAGGCTCCCTCGTGCCTGTCTCAGTGACCACCCACTCTCTGGAAATAAACACCATTCTTCTGTTGGTGTATGATTTGTTTATTATAAACCATCATCTTGAGTCAAATTATAACACATAAATTGCTATTTCATTGCTACTACAAAAATGAAGCAGCATTCTGCTTGAGGTTTGTTTTTCTGGATGGAGTCCTGAATACCTCCTCTCTAATTCTGCCAAATTCTGAATTTCCTCGCTCTTAAAAAACAGTTACCGTTCTTATTCCCATCACCATGAATTAGTTTTGCCTGTCCTAGAACTTCATGCAAATGAAATCACACAGAACAGTCTTTTGTATCTGGTTTCTTTTCCTTATTTTCGTGTCTGTGAGATTCACCTATGCCTCTCTGCATACAACAATAGCTTGTTTTGATTTTGAGGATGTATTCCCCTGTATACATATACCCCACAATTTACCTGTCCTTTCTACTTTTGGAGGATATTTAGGTTTGTTTCAATTGAAGATATTATGGACAATGTCAGTTTGAACATTCATATGCCTGTCCCACGTGTACTCATTCCTCTTAGATCTGTTACTAGCAGCAGAATTACCCTGTCAAAGGATACAGGCATGTGTAATTTTATGGGTAGTACATGGGTACTACCAGTTTTATAGAGCATAGTGCCCACTGACACTCTCACCAGCAATGTCTGAGAGTCCCAGTTTGAGCTATAATCCTGGGCGCAAGTTCACCTCAGTATCTTTATATGTAAACTGGGGAAGTCTTTCCAAGAAGAGAAACTTACAATGTCAAAAAGATTCAACACACATATTCTGACCAATGAGCCAGTCCCTCCTGCTAGAAGACTGGATGGAGGGCGATTAGTTGGATATACTAATAGGGAAGCAAGAGCTACGAGAATGACAAATGGATATAAAGCTGGACTCTGCTGGCCAGACTGTTGGATCCGGGTTAAGAGCATCTATAGTGATGGTCTCTCTGCCGATTTCTTTAATGTTGGCTGGGCCATCTCATTACCACTCAGCTTAACGGGCTTAAGGACCAGAAGCACTGACCTGGGGCCAACTGGGTGCTGTCCTCAAATACTGATGGCTTTGAATATCTTCTCCTGGGGAAGAACCAAACATTTCTCAGAAGTCCTTCTGCTTCATCAGTACTCGGCCATATAGCAGCCAGCCACAAGAAAACCGCACGTGTTTCGTAAGAAGTATCACAGCTCTGTGGAGAAAGTGCTGGGAAAAAAAGTAACAGGGCTCTTGAATCTTTCTGACAACCAAGACATCAACACACACAGCGGGGAGGACGTGCCTTTCACACCCATTGTGATATCAGATGAAAGACAAAAAGCAAGACTGAAGCCACTAGTCTGAATATCCTTGCTGAACCCTCAAAGACCACTCAGAAGATACTCGCAGACATTGCAAATGGCTTCTTCTAAAATATTAAAACTCCCTGAAAAAAGGGGCGGGGGGGTAGCAGGAGAACGCATTTAAGAGTATGGCCTTTAATGGTGTAAAGAGTAAGACAGAAGAAAACATTGACTGTATCTAACATTCTCCACATCTGTTACCCTTTGCTGTTTGACAGTGCTGTGTCAGCTTCTGTTGTACAGCAGAATGAATCAGCCCCATGTATACTGTGTATCCCCTCCCTGCTGGACCTGCCTCCCGCTCAAGTCACCACAGAGCACCAAGCAGAGTTCCCTGTATGATACAGTATGTCTGCATCAGTTACCCACTTTATACGTAACGTCAATAATGCTTACCTGTCAGTTTCAATTTCCCAACTCCTCCCGCCCCCTCTACATCTGTGCTCTGCCTCTGTGTCTCTATTTCTGCTTTGCAAATGAGTTCATCACACCATTTTTCTAGATGTCACATATATGCGTTAATATATGGGATTTGTTAATATACAGCGTTTGTTCTACACCTGTGTCTCTACTTCTGCTTGTAAACAAGATGGTCTATTCCATTTTTCTAAATGCCACACGTATGTGTTAATATACCATGTTTTTCTCTTCAGAATGGCATTTTTAGTTGAGCTGGGCTGGTCTTATTATCAAACTGCCTTCATAAACCAAAAAGGCTGTTTCCTGACCAAAATTAATCCTAAAATAGGATGCGCAGATTTTATAAAATTGAAATGTCCCCGTTATTATGCAAATGTTAAAGGTTAATTTTCTAATATATTTTAAAAATCTAAATGAGAGATTGAGCAAAGGAATATCTGCATGAACTTAAATGCACATGTTCTTGACTATAGGCAATAACACTTCCACATTTCAAAAGATCCTTCCAGAAATTTGAGATGTTCACCTTAAATTGGACCAACAACTATGCACAGTAGCCTCATTTAAGAGAGCCTTTTGACCTTGTTAGATAGGTAACAAAATTCTGCAGTGCTGTATAGACCTGTAGATGCTTTGAACAGAGACATTTTACTTTGACAAAAGCTGCTTTTCCCAGAAGAATCCATTCAAAACTGTCTGGCTTTCAAAAATCTGCATTTCTATTTCTAAGGAAAAAGTGCTTTTATCAAAATTTTCAAGTGTTTCCATGTGGGTTCAAGATCAGGTGAAGAAACTATAAGAGATCAGAAGGTTTTGCTTTCTTTTACCAGAAAGAATTACAGGCAGAGAATATCTGTGACTTCAATGAGATGCGTGTGGGTGTCCCGAACCGACCTCAATGGGTCTTTCCAGCTTGACTCACATTATAGAAATAGCTATGGTTTTGGTCTTTATTGCAGTCCTTTTGTTAGAATTATTTACTGCTGCAAAGTCAGAAAGTTTATGTCACCAGGAGCCCAATTCAATCACCAAATACAAATAAGCAGCCTTCTGCCCAAGGGCTCGAGGGGAAGCACTCTTCCCCATTTCCAGAGGAGCAGAGTCACAGACAGTCTGAGGCTTTGATGCTCAGTGTTGATTTATGTCTCATGACTCAGGAAAATAGACTGACCTAAGAATACTTGCCTCATTCAGCTGACAACGTCAACTTGTATCTGGAAGAAATGGCAGTCATGATGACCACTTTCCCCTTATTAAAGGAAAAAAAAGTTCCTCTTTCTCTGCATGGGTCAACCCAAGACCATTTCAGCTATTATTCTTTCATGATTGCTTATGTCTAAGGGTAACCTTGCAGCAAAAGAAAACCAGCAGGGCAATTACATTTCAAACTCCTCTTGGAATCTAGACTCCACGGTAACCCTACACCTCAGGCCCCTGACCCCCTAGCGAAGCACGGTGTCCTCTGCTCCTGGAGGAAGTGACTTACGCACCTGAGACCCTGGGTCACAGCTGACATGCCATTCTGTTTGTGGACAAAATAGTTCCTTTTTTCATCATTTTTCTATTAACACCCATGCTGCTGCTGCTAAGTCACTTCAGTCGTGTCCGACTCTATGTGACCCCATAGACAGCAGCCCACCAGGCTCCCCTGTCCCTGGGATTCTCCAGGCAAGAACACTGGAGTGGGTTGCCATTTCCTTCTCCAGTGCATGAAAGTGAAAAGTGAAAGTGAAGTTGCTCAGTCATGTCCGACTCTTTGCAACCCCATGGACTGCAGCCTACCAGGCTCCTCCGTCCATGGGGTTTTCCAGGCAAGAGTACTGGAGTGGGGTGCCATCTCACTAACCTGAAAGTGAAGTCACCAGAACTGTTTTTTCCAAGCAAAAAGATTTTTGAAAACATGTCTAACTATAGTCAGTAAAGAGCGGTTTGGTCTATTGTGATTGCCTGCAACTCTTTTTCAGCAAGTGGCCTGACCTCCTATTAAGGATTTCATTAAGATATTTGCCAGAATATGCTCCATATACCTGAAATATTTATTTTTAGAGAGTTTTTTTTTTAATTCCCTCAACTCCCCAGTCAGAGAGAANATAGTCAGTAAAGAGAGGTCTGGTCTACTGTGATTGCCTGCAACTCTTTTTCAGCAAGTGACCTGACTTCCTATTAAGGATTTCATTAAGATATTTGCCAGAATATGCTCCACATATCTGAAATATTTATTTTTAGAGTTTTTTTTTTAATCCCTCAACTTCCCAGTCAGAGAGAAACGGAATTAAAGAGATTGTCCTTGAAGTGAGGTTTAATATCCCATGCATATATCTCAAGTTTAGACCTTGAACACTGAAAATGGCTTCAGAGGATTGACTTTTATCCCTGTCTCTAAAAGACAACATTTTGCAAGTGTTAAGCGAGCTCTTCTCTCTTTCCATATCAGTAATCACAAAAGAAAAAAAAAGACAAAAGATGTAGAATAACTGCCCCAGGCACCCATAAACTGGAGGTTTTTGTGATTTTTTTTTTTTAAATAAAAAGATTAAATCACACTGTGGCTAGGTAAAAGTGTTAGTCACTCAGTCGTGTCCAACTCTTTTCGACTCCATGGACTATTGTCCACCAGGCTCCTCTGTCCATGAGATTCTCCAGGCAAGAATACTGGAGTGGGTAGCCATTCCCTTCTCCAGGCAACCCATTCCAGTACTCTTGCCTGGAGAATCCCATGGACGGAGGAACCTGGTAGGCTACAGTCTGTGGTGTTGCAAAGAGTCAGACACGACTGAGCGACTTCACTTTCACTTTCACTTTCAAAGCTGTTATATTAACAAAAAAATTAAGCCATGATAGTTTGTCATACAACTATTTTTAAGAGTTAAACAATAAAAACAACCATTTTCATACTATCACTGCAGTTTGAGGGAAGAAAATATTGGAAAGATAATAACAGCAATTTGACTACCTCAGTAATAATCTTTCAAAAATGTTCATCAAAACGAAGAATAAATTGTATGTGGGTGCATAATCACAAACACTAGATTGTTCTAGTATTTTTGTGATTTTATTTAGCCAAGTGTACATGTTCACTATAATCTAAGTAGGAAAGTGACCCTTTGTGTTAACAAGGTCAGTATCTGCCTGTGAAACCCAGATGTGAAGATTCAGCCACTGGCCCTTTCGGGTGAAAGGAGTCATTGCACATGATTTACGTTCCAGCTCCACCATCCGGGATACTTGAAACATGACTTAACTCTGCAGTGGATCCATCATATTTGGTAGACGGGCAGTAAACTGGCCCAATACTTTAAGAAAGGAAAATAAGACAGGAGTGAAGAAAAGGGAACCCTCCTACACTGTTGGTGGGAGTGTAAATTGGTGTAGTCACTATGGAAAACAGTATGGAGATTTCTTTTAAAAAGCTACCAAAAATAGAGTTACTATATGATCCTACTCCTGGGCATATATCCAGACAAAACTATAGTTTGAAAAGATATATGCACTCCAATGTTCATTACAGCATTTTTCACAATAGCCAAGGCATGGAAGCAACTTAACTGTCCATCAACAGAGAAATGGAGAAGGAAGATGTGATACATATACACAATGGAATACGATTCAGCCATAAAAAAGAATGAAATAATGCCATTTGCAGCAACATGGATGGACCTAGAGACTGTCATACCAAGTGACATNTATATGCACTCCAATGTTCATTACAGCATTTTTCACAATAGCCAAGGCATGGAAGCAACTTAACTGTCCATCAACAGAGAAATGGAGAAGGAAGATGTGATACATATACACAATGGAATACGATTCAGCCATAAAAAAGAATGAAATAATGCCATTTGCAGCAACATGGATGGACCTAGAGACTGTCATACCAAGTGACATAAGTCAGAAAGAGAAAGACAGATACCATATAATATCACTTATATGTGGAACCTAAAATAGGACACAAATGAACATATCTATGGGACAGAAACAGACTCACGTACACAGAGAACAAACCTGCGGTTGCCAAGGGGGAGGGTGTGGAGAGGACCGGGTGTTTGGAATTAGCAGATGCAAACTAACGTATATAGGATGGATAAACATGGTCCTCCCCCATAGCTCAAGGAGCTGTATTCAATACCCTGTGAAAACCACAGTGGAAAAGAACATGAAAAAGACTATGTATATGTATATCAGTTAGTTCAGTCGCTCAGTCGTGTCCGACTCTCTGCGACCCCACGAATCGCAGCACTCCAGGCCCCCCTGTCCATCACCGTCTCCCGGAGTTCACTCAGACTCACGTCCAGCGAGTCCATGATGCCGTCCAGCCATCTCATCCTCGGTTGTCCCCTTCTCCTCCCGCCCCCAATCCCTCCCAGCATCAGGGTCTTTTCCAATGAGTCAACTCTTCGCATGAGGTGGCCAAAGTACTGGAGTTTCAGCTTTAGCATCATTCCTTCCAAAGAAATCCCAGGGTTGATCTCCTTCAGAATGGACTGGTTGGATCTCCTTGCAGTCCAAGGAACTCATGTATGTACATATAAAACAATTATTCTGTTGTACAGCAGAAATAAACACAACATTGCAAATCAACTATACTTCAATAAAACATAAAATTGAAAAGAATAAAGATATCTACATAAAAGGAAAGTAGCAATAGGTATAAAAATTCTAAATATATTCATATCCTGTAGACTGTTGTCACACACGTAGAAACCTATCCTAATGAGATAAAGCAAAGAACTATGGAGAGAAATGTCCATTCAGCACCACTTCTGGTACACAGACTTAAGAATACCACCTAGGTCCATGTATATGTACAGATGTGTGTTGGGGAAAAATTGTGGAAATCCACTTTAAGGTGTATTATGCAACTGTGATAATTTTTATTATATCAAAAAAAGATAAAGAGCAACTGCATGTGTACTATAATCAAAACACTTTTACAGATATAGTGTGTGGTATTAGTCTCTCAGTCGTTTCCGACTCTTTGCGACCCCATGGACTGTAGCCCACCAGGCTCCTATGTCCATGGGATTCTCCAGGTAAGAATACTGGAGTGGGTTGCCATTCTCATCTCCAGAGGCTCTTCCCAATCCAGGGATAGAACCCGGGTCTCCTGTATTGCGGACAGATTCTTTACCGTCTGAGCCATTAAAAATACAGTGTGATAGTTTTCAAGGTACGCCCACAGACTCTTTGTTGCACCTTCCTTTTGAGGAAGAGAGCTTAATTTTCCTTCTTTTGTTGTGAATGCAATTTAATGACTTGCTTCAAGTGAACAGAATATGGTAGATATGACAGAACTTTAATCCTTAAGACGAACTGCAGTTTCCACGTCAGGGGTTTAGTCTCTCCCTCCCTCTCTTTCTCTCTCGCATCACTTGATTTGGAGGAAATCGTGCCAAAAGGCAGCCCTACAAAAAGGGAAGACACCTGCCCTGAAGGTACACCGAGGCAGCCTGTCCTGGGATCCAGGTTCTGAGAAATCAATGGAGGCCAGCCAGGAATCATGCCAGGGCACTCAGAAGAGCATCCTTTTCCAGCAAACCTTGAGATGGCCTTCACCCGGCCAACAGCTAGATGACAACATCGAATATAGACTGTCAAAACCACCCAGCTAAACTGCTCTGAGGGGCTTGACCCAGAGAAACTCTAGAAACCCTGTAAAATAATAATGTTTGCTTTTATAAGCCATTAAATTGAGGAGAATCTCTTAGGAAGAAAAGATAACTGCTACATACAGTAGAGAAAAAAATTACAGGAAAATATATCAAAATGCAAACAGAGGGATTATAGTTGGATGGCAAAACATTTTCCCCCTTTGTCTCTCTTTGCAAAGACTCTCTGATCAAAAACGTTCATTGCAGCCTGCTTGAAAAACATTTTGGTTCCTTGAATCCAAACAGCCATTTAACTTTTCCCTAAATCCTAAGTATCCGAAGGATGTGAACGTTATTCCGATCCAGAGACACGTGTGAAGTCAGGGAGAATAGCCATCCCTTTAAGATGTAGCTGTTCAAAGCACAGGCATTGACACATAAGCTGTTGTATACTGTTCCTTTTTTTAATTTTGATTTTTTTGTTCATGATACATTTTTATTTTATTATTTATTTTTGGCCATGCACACAGCACGCAGGTTAGTTCCACAACCAAGGATCAAACCCAGGCCCTCTGCAGCAGAAGTAAGGGGTCTTAACCACTGGACTACTGGGGAAGTCTCTAAACTGTTCCTTTTTAAAGATGCTACTGACTTAACAACAGCAAGGCAATCATTGGAAGTCTTTCTGACCATTTTAGAGTTTATCTTAATACAACCCTAGTCTGTTATCCAGCACTTTTTTGACAAACACTGTAGGTTTGTAAGAAGTCCATATATTAGCTTGGTAATCTTGAGTATTTGACCTCTCTGTACCTCCAATTCCTTGTGTGTAAAATGGTGATAATTGTACCTTTCTCATAGAATAGTTGTGAGAATCAAATGAAATAAAAACATGCAAAAGAAATTCATATAGGGTCTGACCCATACAGGCTTTGCAGAAGTAGCTATTATTATTAAGAATGTAAATTCAGTTCAGGCACTCATTGTGTCTGAATCTTTGCAGCCCCATGGACTGCAGCACGCCAGGCTTCCCTGTCCATCACCAACTCCCGGAGTTTACTCAAACTCATGTCCATCGAGTCAATGATGCCATCCAACCATCTTATCCTCTGTTGCCTCCTTTTCCTCCTGCCTTCAATCTTCTCAGCATCAGAATCTTTTCTAGTGAGTCAGATCTCCCCATCAGGTGGTCAAAATATTGAAGTTTCAGTATCAGCATCAGTCCTTCCAATGAATATTCAAGACTGATTTCCTTTAGCAAAAACTGGCTGGATCTCCTTGCAGTCCAAGGGACTCTCAAGAGCCTTCTCCAACACCACAGTTCAAAAACATCGGTTCTTCAGTGCTCAGCTCTCTGTATAGTCCAACCCTCACAGCCATACATGACTACTGGAAAAACCATACCTTTGATTAGATAGACCTTTGTTGGCAAAGTAATATTTCTGATTTTTAATATGCTGTCTAGTTTGATCATAACTTTTCTTCCAAGGAGTAAGTGTCTTTTAATTTCATGGCAGCAGTCACCACCTGCAGTGATTTTGAAGCCCCCCAAAAATAAAGTCTGTCACTGTTTCCACTGTTTCCCCATCTATTTCCCATGAAGTGATGGGACCAGATGCCATGATCTTAATTTTCTGAATGTTGAGCTTTAAGCCAACTTTTTCACTCTCCTCTTTCACTTTCATCAAGAGATTCTTTAGTTCTTCTTCACTTTCTGCCATAAGGGTGGTGTCATCTGTATATCTGAGGTTATTGATATTTCTCCCAGCAATCTTGATTCCAGCTTGTGCTTCTTCCAGCCTAGCGTTTCACATGATGTACTCTGCATAGAAGTTAAATAAGCAGGGTGACAATATACAGCCTTGACATACTCCTTTCCCAATTTGGAACCAGTCTGTTGTTCCATGTCCAGTTCTAACTGTTGCTTCTTGACCTGCATACAGATTTCTCAGGAGGCAGGTAAGGTGGTCTTGTATCCCCATCTCTTGAAGAATTTTCCACAGTTTGTTGTGATCCACAAAGTCAAGGCTTTGGTGTAATCAATAAAGCAGAAGTAAATTTTTTTCTGGAACTGTCTTGCTTTTTCGATGATCCAACAGATGTTGGCAATTTGATCTCTGGTTCCTCTGCCTTTTCTAAATTCAGCTTGAACATCTGGAAGTTCATGGTTTATGTACTGTTGAAGCCTGGCTTGGAGAATTTTGAGCATTATTTTGCTAGTGTGTGAGATGAGTGCAATTGTGTGGCAGTTTGAACATTCTTTGGCATTGCCTTTCTTTGGGATTGGAATGAAAACTGACCTTTTCCAGTCCTGTGGCCTCTGCTGAGTTTTCCAAATTTGTTGCCATATTGAGGGCATCATCTTTTAGAATTTGAAATAGCTCAACTGGAATTCCTGGCAACCCACTCCAGTATTCTTGCCAGAAGAATCCCAGGGATGGGGGAGCCTGGTGGGCTGCCGTCTATGGGGTCACACAGAGTCGGACACAACTGAAGTGACGTAGCAGCAGCAGCAGCAGCAACTGGAATTCCATCACCTCCATTAGCTTTGTTCATAATGATGTTTCCTAAGGCCCATTTGACTTGNGGCCTCTGCTGAGTTTTCCAAATTTGTTGCCATATTGAGGGCATCATCTTTTAGAATTTGAAATAGCTCAACTGGAATTCCTGGCAACCCACTCCAGTATTCTTGCCTGGAGAATCCCAGGGATGGGGGAGCCTGGTGGGCTGCCGTCTATGGGGTCACACAGAGTCGGACACAACTGAAGTGACGTAGCAGCAGCAGCAGCAGCAACTGGAATTCCATCACCTCCATTAGCTTTGTTCATAATGATGTTTCCTAAGACCCACTTGACTTGACATTCCAGGATGTCTGGCTCTAGGTGAGTGATCACACCATCATGGTTATCTGGGTCATGAAGATCTTTTGTGTATAGTTCTTCTGTGTATTCTTGCCCGCCTCTTCTGAATATCTTCTGCTTCTGTTAGGTCCATACCATTTCTGTCCTTTTTTGAGCCCATCTTTGCATGAAATGTTCCTTTGGTATCTCTAATTTTCCTGAAGAGATCTCTAGTCTTTCCCATTCTGTTCTTTTCCTCTATTTCTTTGCACTGATTACTGAGGAAGGCTTTCTTATCTCTCCTTGATATTCTTTGGAATTCTGCATTCACATGGACACCACGAGGGGGTCAACACTGAAATCAGGTTGATTATATTCTTTGCAGCCAAAGATGGAGAAACTCTATACAGTCAGCAAAAACAAGACCGGGAGCTGACTGTGGCTCAGATTGTGAACTCCTTATTGCCAAATTCAGACTTAAGTTGAAGAAAGTAGGGAAAAGCACCAGACCATTCAGGCATGACCTAAGAATGTTAAGAGGATCATAAACTATCTGAGCCAATAGTTTGGTGGGTAAACCATGGGCTAAGGAATGAAAAGAGCTGACTCACTGGAAAAGACCCTGATGCTAAAGATTGGAGGCAAAGGAGAACGGAGTGGCAGAGGATGAGACGGTTAGAGAGCATCACAGACTCAAAAGTCCTGCATTTGAGCCAAGTCTGGGAGCTAGTGAAGGACAGGGAAGCCTGGTGCGTTGCAGTCCACGAGGTTGTAAAGAGTCAGACATGACTAAGCAACTGAGCGACAACAACAAGGGAATGAGGGCAGGTTCAGTAACAACACACCCAACCAAGCCAGGCTCACAGAGATTTTGGCTACCTGGACTACATCACAGTGCCTTTTTCTGAGAAAGTCATTCTGATGAACTGCCCCTAAAGCTGATTTGTCATGACAGGGAAATGATTACATGGACCCAAAGCTTGTGTCCATTTCCATCTGCCTTTATAGGACTTTTTTTAAAAATCTTTAAATTATGAATGGTTATTTTGATCCCCTCTAAACGCTGATCTCTGAACTTGGGAGGACGGGATTCCAGCTCTTTCAAAGCCAAGAAGTGTGATCGATCAGGCACTCAACCTGCAGGAAAGAAGTAATTGGATGAGGGCGCTTGCTGTGCTTGCAGGCCACCTGGGCTAATTATTCTTAAATACCAATTTGCATTTAATCACAGCTTGAATCATTTTACTCCAAAGGTGGTGTGTGCTAATAATAAGGCATTTAGCCCGATTCATCTCTCAGGGCAAAGGACCTTTTCAATTTTTAATTAAAGACATAATGGAAGTGAAAGTGTGTGAACATGGTTTAAAACAGGGAGTGTGCATTGTCAGGGAATCCAAGAATGCTCTTTTTACTCAGAAATCACACGTTTGGGGTACGCAGAGTGAACCAATCATGATGGCAGGACCAGGAAGATGGGCCACAGTTTCCACTGGGCAACAAAGATATCCGACACACAGAGCAGGGATAGAATCTCAAAACTGCTTTGGGGGGCTATATAAGATCAAGGCATCCAGTCCCATCGCTTCACGGCAAATAGAAGGGGAAAGTGGAAGCAGTGACAGATTTTGTTTTCTTAGGTTCCAACATCACTGTGGACTGTGACTGCAGCCATGAAATTCAAAGACACTTGCTCCTTGGAAGGGAAACTATAACAAACCTACAGTGTATTAAAAAGCAGAGACATCACTTTGCCAACAAAGGTCCATATAGTCAAAGCTATGGTTTGTCCAACAGTCATGTATGGATGTGAGAGCTGGATCATAAGGAAGGCTGAGAGCCAAAGAATTGATGATTTTGAACTGTGGTGTTGGAGAAGACTCCTGGACAGCCAAGAGATCAAACCAATCCATCCTAAAGGAAACCAGTCCATCCTAAAGGAAATCAGTCCTAAATATTCATTGGAAGGACTGATGCTAAAGCTGAAGCTCCAATACTTTGGCCATTTGATGCAAAGAGTTGACTCACTGGAAAAGACCCTGATGCTGGGAAAGATTGAAGGCGAAAGGAGAAGGGGTTGCCAGAGGATGAGATGGTTGGATAGCATCACCAACTCAATAGACATGAATTTGAGCAAACTCTTGGGGATAGTGAGGGATAGGGAAGCCTGGCATGCTGCGATCCATGTGGTCACAAATAGTTGGACACAACTAAGCAACTGAACAACAACAAACTCTCTGCCCCTCAGAAAACTGGTGCTCTGAGCCCTGCTGCTGCTAAATCGCTTCAGTCGTGTCCGACTCTGTGCGACCCCATAGACGGCAGCCCACCAGGCTCCCCCATCCCTGGGATTCTCCAGGAAAGAATACTGGAGTGGGTTGCCATTTCCTTCTCCAATGCATGAAAGAGAAAAGTGAAAGTGAAGTCGCTCAGTCTGTCCGACTCAGCGACCCCATGGACTGCAGCCCACCAGGCTCCTCCGTCCATTGGATTTTCCAGGCAAGAGTCCTGGGGTGGGGTGCCATTGCCCAGTGGATGTTAAATCTTTGAAACTCCCCAATAAAGGAAAAGGAAAAAATATACAACTCTAAAGAAAGTAAATGTTATTCAGGAAGGTATACCAGTTGAACTGCTCATTANACCCCATAGATGGCAGCCCACCAGGCTCTCCCGTCCCTGGGATTCTCCAGGGAAGAACACTGGAGTGGGTTTTCATTTCCTTCTCCAATGCATGAAAGAGAAAAGGGAAAGTGAAGTCGCTCAGTCATGTCCTACTCTTCGTGACCCCATGGACTGCAGTCCACCAGGCTCCTGTCCATGGGATCTTCCAGGCAAGAGTACTGGAGTGGGATGCCATTGCCTTCTCCGAATACATATGCTACAGAAAGTTAATTATCGAAATGTTTAAGGGCAAAGAAAGAAAATAAGGGGAAATACATGCAGATTTCATCCTGAGTGATAAGAAATATAACAAATATGAGTTTAGTTTACTGATATGATAGCCTGTGAAAATTTAAATGTGAAGAAAAATTGGGGCTGATCAAATTTTTAAAATGTGGGCTTTTTTAGATTATAAACTTTTTGAAGATTTCCACCCCTCCCAACATTGCTCCTGTCCCCACAGGCCAGATAGAGTCAGTAATGTGCTATCATTTATTTTGGTGGGGGGGAGGCTTGAAGTAGGGAGTAGAGAGTGGTGGAGCCCTGATTTGCATATTTACTGATTTCTATGGGATGAGTTCCCTTGGTATCTCTGATTTTCTTGAAGAGATCTCTTGTCTTTCCCATTCTGCTCTTTTCCTCTATTTCTTTGCATGGATCACTGAAGAAGGCTTTCTTATCTCTTCTTGCTATTCTCAGGAACTCTGCATTCAGATGCTTATATCTTTTCTTTTCTCCTTTGCTTTTTGCTTATCTTCTTTTCACAGCTATTTGTAAGGCCTCCCCAGACAGCCATTTTNGCATCAATTCTTCGACACTCAGGTTTCTTTATAGTCCAAACTCTCACATCCATACATGACTACTGGAAAAACCATAGCCTTGACTAGATGAACCTTTGTTGGCAAAGTAATGTCTCTGCTTTTTAATACGCTGTCTAGGTTGGTCATAACTTTCTTTCCAAGGAGTAAGCATCTTTTAATTTCATGGCTGCAATCACAAAATCACCATCTGCAGTGATTTTGGAACCCAAAAAAAAAGTCAGCCACTGTCCACTGTTTCCTCATCTATTTGCCATGAAGTGATGGGACCAAATGCCATGATGTTTGTTTTCTGAATGTTGAGCTTTAAGCCAACTTTTTCACTCTCCTCTTTCACTTTCATCAAGAAGTTTTTTTTTTTTTTTAGTTCCTCTTCACTTTCTGCCATAAGGGTTGTGTCATCTGCATATCTGAGGTTATTGATATTTCTCCCGGCAATCTTGATTCCAGCTTGTGCTTCCTCCAGCCCGGCATTTCTCATGATGCACACTGCATATAAGTTAAATAAGCAGCGTGACAATATACACCTTTGAAATTCTCCTTTTCCTATTTGGAACCAGTCTGTTGTTCCATGTCCAGTTCTAACTGTTGTTTCCTGACCTGCATACAGGTTTCTCAAGAGGCAGGTCAGGTGGTCTGGTATTCCCATCTCTTTCAGAATTTTCCACAGTTTATTGTGATCCACACAGTCAAAGGCTTTCGCATAGTCAATAAAGCAGAAATAGATGTTTTTTCTGATTCTAAGCAAAACAGAGAACAGGAGAACATGCTGGAAATAAAAACTTTCAGGGATCAGGTAATCCAGGTTCTAGCCCTGTGAATATCGTATCCCAGAAGTGTGACATGAAAATTCTCTCCCAAGTCTGCTGGAAGATGATGAACTGGGCCCACAACTTTTGATTATCTCCATTTCCCTTGATAAGATTGTATTATTTTTAAAGTCTTCAACTTCAGGATGTCTATTTTGTCCCTAACTAAAATTGATCTCTGAACTTAAGAGGGTATGATTCCTGCTCTTAGTTCCTTTCTATGTAAACTGAAAGTGTTGGACTAGTCCAGTGGTTCCTAATTAAGAATATGAATCAGATTTTTCTGAAAATATGGCCCAATTTCAAATCAGATGTTCTTCTAGATACCACAGTCAAGCACATCTGGAGCCAGGGTCTTGGCACCTGTTTCTTGAAAACTCTGTCCAGGTGATTCTGATAAGGATGACATGGAGGATGAGCTCTGCATACCATCTATGTGCAGCATTCTGTGAGTCTATCCCTCCTGCCCACAAAAGCCCTTCACTTCTTCTCAGGTTGGTCCTGGGACCTGTTAGGCAGGAAGCTAGCCATGAGCAGCGAGAAGTGGCCCCACTGGCTAAACGTCCAATAGCTGCCTAATCCCACCAAGCTATTTGCCTATGAGTGCGTGCTCAGTAACTTCATTCATGTCCGACACTTTGTGACCAATGGATTGTAGCCCACCAGGCTCCTCTGTCCATGGGATTCTCCAGGCAAGAATACTGGAGTGGGTTGCTGTGCTCTCCTCCAGGGGATCTTCCCAACCCAGGAACTGAACCCAAATCTCCTGCGTCTCCTGCATTGCAGGCAGGTTCTTTACCCACTGAGCCACCCGGGAAGCCCAAAAGCCATTTACCAACCCCACCCAAACATGCCCCCATCAGTNGGGATTCTCCAGGCAAGAATACTGGAGTGGGTTGCTGTGCTCTCCTCCAGGGGATCTTCCCAACCCAGGAACTGAACCCAAATCTCCTGCGTCTCCTGCATTGCAGGCAGGTTCTTTACCCACTGAGCCACCCGGGAAGCCCAAAAGCCATTTACCAACCCCACCCAAACATGCCCCCATCAGTACTCCAAACTGGTCAAGAGCTGTGTGTTAGTCACTAAGTCATGTCAGACTCTGCAACCCCATGGACTGTAGCCTGCCAGGCTCCTCTGTGCATGGAATTCTCCAGGCAAGAATACTAGAGTGGGTTGCCATTCCCTTATTCAGTGGATCTTCTCAACTCAGGGATTGATCCCAGGTCTCCCGTATTGCAGGCAAACTCTTTACCAACTCTGCCACCAGGGAAGTCCAAATTGGTCAAGGGACTGGAAAAATGCCCTGCTGGCCAACCGGTGGGACTTTCCCTACTCGCACATGTGCACACCTCGCTGTCATGTATTTAGATAACCTTTGGAGGCCACTGGACTCATTACATATTCATAAATTTTGTATGAATACATACATCTAATTAAAACAGACTGAACTGTGGGAAAGATATGCACAATAGAGCTTGTTATATAACCTGCAGCTGTCAATCAAGACTGTCAATCACTGACACCCTGTATCATGCAAAAACCTTGCCTTAAAATCTTGGCATGCTCAGCCTCCCAGTGCTATTTCCTCCCTGGGCCTGGCCCACCTCTCTCTTGAGGTGTTCTGTCTTCTCCTTATCTTCAACAAACTCTCTTGCAGTGGGTAAGAGCTCAGATTCTTCTTTGCATCCTTACCAAGAACCAAAGCCCACAGGAGGAAGGCGGAGCAGGGGGGCGGTGTCTCCTGACTCTCCTTTCCCTAATAAACCCACACATCAGGATGAACTTCACCAGTTACAGAGCTGGTGGCTTTCTTAGATCAAGGTCAGGTAAGTGACATCACCCTAATGTCTGAACAAAAATAAACTGATGTCATAGAGAATTCTTTCCATGAACACACACAGACACCAAGCTGCCAGGCAAAATCCTTCCATTTCCTAACAGTGTTCTGATGCTCAGCTCCTGATCAATTATATGATCCAGCGTCCTGTTCCACTGTGATTAGGGACCCGGGACAGGAAGACAACCTGTGAACCATTACTGAGCATCCCAACATTAGGAATTATTTCTTTCCATCAACAATAAATCTCTCTGAGTGGTCCCTATTTAACATGCCAGGAAAGTAACAAGAGAATGATGGTGTCATTTAAGCAAAGTAAATAGTCACTGCTATGAAAAAACAGCCTGGACATCAAATGTTGAACTCGGCTCTCCTTTCTATACAAAACGTCTGCAGACAGCTAGAAATGCCAGGGCAGACAAACCAGCCTGGAGTCTCACCCCTTGGTTTTTAACAAATCAATCTTACCTGTTCCTTTTGGAGTGAATATTAGCCACACACTCCTCCATGAGGCGGGGGCCTGAGCCTCCCAAGTAATCGAACAGGAGAGGTTATTATTTTTTTAAATAATATTCACAGTGTCTGTTCAGGAACACAGAGAGGCACATGACCTTGAAATCCTACAGAGGGGTCGTGACTACAGCGTCACGTGTCCACAGCCATGTGACATGTTTAGCCCATTGGATGCCACTCCCAGAGGCCTTGTGTTTGGCTCAGCGCTCTCCTGTCTCTGCTTCTGAAACCCTTGCTTGTGTGCATGCTAAGTCATTCCAGTCGTGTCCACCTCTTTGTGACCCTACTGACCGTAGCCCACCAGGCTCCTCTGTCTATGGGATTCTCCAGGCAAGAATATTGGAGTCAGTTTTCACGCCCTCCTCCAGGGGATCTTCTCGACCCAAGGATCGAACCCATGTCTCTTAAGTCTCCTGCATTGGCAGGCAGGTTTTGTTTTTCTTTTTCTTTTTCTTTTTTTACCACTAGCGCCACCTGGGAAGCCCTCTGAAATCCATAATACTTTTTAAACATGGGCCCCCAATTCTCATTTTGCCCTGTGCCCCACAGATTGTGTAGTTGGATCAGGGGAATGAAACACCAAGGATACCTTCCTCTAGATGAGATGTTTTGCTTTTAGAGCACATGGCATAACTGTGTGGCCCATGGAAGTGCTGATGTCATCATTAGTAAGTTGACTCCAGGCTGAGTCCGGGGCCTGGGTCCCCAGGGCCAAGAGGAAATGCGACTGACTTCCTGAGACTTGAGGGACCAGCACTAAGACGCAAAGGCTCCCACTCTCCCATGGTGTTCACGGGATCTGCCAAGGCCATCTCTGGCCTTAAAAACAATGACTCACTGCTGGAGGGGAACCTGCTGATGCCTGTGCCCCGAATGGTATGGGGAGAGACCCCCTCCAGGGTCAGACAAGGGTTACTTTCTTCTTGACCAGACTAACTGCAATCCACAGCGTTCTCCAGCAGGGCTTTCTCCACCAAGCCACCATGGCCCTGAGTTTCCACTGAAACACAGGAACAGCAGAGATGGTGCTGTGTGAAGGGAGGAGACCAGAATGAGGATGTCAGATGCGAGGGTTCAGATTCAGGGTGAAGAGAGCCAAGCCAGGGACTCAGTGGGAGGGGTGAGAGCAGGGGCTACCTGAAACCCTGTTGTCAAAAGGACAACCTCAGGAAGTGGCAGGCTGAAGCCCAAGTGTAAGAGTCACATACATGAGCGGATCCAAGGCGTGGAGGATCGTAGGTGTAAAGACCCTGGGGCAGGGACAAGCTTCCTTCATCCCCGGAAGAATAAGGACCAGCACTGCTGGAGGAGGGGGAGAAGGGAGCCGTCTAGAGAGTCAGGCCAGAGGCTTGGGTGCCCAGGACACCTGAAACAGCTATCCTCCTGTGCCCAATGACCATCTCCCACAGAAGGCTTTGCCTTCCCCTCTCCCAGGACCATAATGTGCTGTGCACATCGGGCCACAGGGAAGTGACGAGTCAGACAACATCAAGGTATTCGATGTCCTCCTGAGCTTCTAGGATCCTCACTCACTCCAGCAGCACCTGCTCCAGACAGACATCTCCCAATCACTCAACAGATGCTCCCTCCTTTAATACTTTCAGCAGTCTTAGGAGATGGGTGGGGCTTTCCCATTTCACAGATGAGAACACTGAGGCTTAAATAGGTTGAGTTATAGGTCAAAACAATACTGCCCTCCAGGTAGCAAAGACAGCATTGGATCATCCAAGCAAGTTTGTGGCTACAAAGCCCACATTCTTTCTGCCCAGCTGCAAGCTTTGACCCCGGCCCCTGATGATTCCACTCCTCTCCCTTGCCACAATCGACCCATTCCAACGCCTAGTACTAACCTCTGGTAACACGCTGGCGATGACTAAGTTCCTCCTCACCGTCAATGCCTTTTCAGATCCAAATGCCTTAACACAACGCAAGAATTGTTGCAGGAGAATTCATTGCAGTACTATTTACAATAGCCCGGACACGGAAGCAACCTAAATGTCTATCAACATAAAAGTGGATAAAGATGATATGATATGGGATATATATATGTATGTGTGTGTGTGTGTGTGTATACAAGGAAGTATTACTCAGCCATAAAAAAGGATGGAACAATGCCATTTGCAACAACATAGAGGGATCTAGAAATGTGTTATACTGGGTGAAGTAAGCAGACAGAAAAACAAATATATAACATCACTTATATGTGGGATCTAAAAAAAAAAGGCTACAAATGAACTCATCTACAAAACAGAAATAAAGTTACTGATGTAGAAAATAAACTGAACAGTTGCCAGAAGGTGGGGTAAGAGAGGGAGGGATAAATTGGGAGATTGGGATTGACACGTATGCACTGCTGGATATAAAACAGATAACTAATAAGGATGCACTGTATAACACAGGAAAGTCTACTCAATACTCTGTAATGGCCCGAATGGGGAAAAGAACCTAAAAAAAAGTAGACGTGTGTGTGACAGGTTCATGTTGCTGCCCACCTAGTAACTAACACAAAATTGTAAATCAACTACACCCCAATAAATACTTAAATAGATAAAACTCCAAAGAATGTCAAAAAAATTTTTAAAAGAAAAGGTAAATGAGCCAGGTTTCAGATCAAGGTCGGTCTCCCTCCCAAGGCCAATCTCCTTTCTACTCAGAGCCACGGCCTCCCTCATAACACCCCTGCCAGTGCCTGTTCTGAGCAACATAAGCGCACGCAGAGCAGAGAAGAAAGAACAGCGGTGAAGGAGCCAGAGGAGGCCCCGGGAAACGGATCCCAGTCGTGGGCCCCCGCGTGCAGCGGCCCCCGGCATGTGCCCACATCCAGCAGTGGCCCGAGCTGCCAGGGCCAGCACTCGCATCGCTGCGGGCTCCGGAGCCTTTAAATGCAGTTCTATGCCAGAAACACAAACACCCTCAAACACGGCTAGCCACACAGACGGTCCGCGGACCCAGCGTATGTGACCAGTGGGCTCTTCTAGAGTGCCTGCTTGGTCTGTAGCTGCCTTGCCCGACCGATAAACCACTCTGCCTCTGGTTCATCTTAATTTAGCATTCATTACGTCTCCGGTTCCATGAAAGATAAACCAATAGCTGCCCTTGACAGCTGTTTCCTTCGGGGTCATTCTTTCTACCCATCCCGCTGATCTTTCTTTGCGGATTTGAGCAATGTAATGTTAGTCCCATCAATTTCATTCAGTCCTTCCAGGGTAGTCTACAGGGACAGGGGCAGCAGCCAAGCTGAATGCCCTTAACTGTTTGTGCACTATNGTTCCATGAAAGATAAACCAATAGCTGCCCTTGACAGCTGTTTCCTTCGGGGTCATTCTTTCTACCCATCCCGCTGATCTTTCTTTGCGGATTTGAGCAATGTAATGTTAGTCCCATCAATTTCATTCAGTCCTTCCAGGGTAGTCTACAGGGACAGGGGCAGCAGCCAAGCTGAATGCCCTTAACTGTTTGTGCACTATGCGAGCCGGAGAGCGAGGGGAAGAGGGGTATAGCGAGGCGCCCAAAAAGGAAAAAATAACTTCTGGGACAGTATCTGCGGAAAGTAGACACGGAGGAATAAGGAGGGCGGTGACTGGGAATGCTGAAATCCACTTCCACCAGACTCTTCCTCCATGACTGGGGCCGACTGCATGGTTCATAAGCTGCTTGCCTCAGATAGGATGCTCCGCTACGTAGGCACAAAAGGCAGATATGGGCAGAAAGTTACTTGTCTGTCAAGAGCCAAGGAGAGCGCCCACCCCTTTGCACCTTGGTGGTGTGTGCTTGGTCGCTTCAGTCCTGTCTGACTCTTTCCAACCGCATGGACTGTAGCCCACCAGGCTCCTCTGCACATGGGATTCTCCAGGCAAGAAGACTGGAGAGGGCGGTCATGCCCTCCTCCAGGGGATCTTCCGGACCAAGGATCGAACCCACGTTTCTCACGGGTCCTGGGTTACAGGCAGATTCTTTTCCACTGAGCTGCCAGGGAAACCTCTTTGCACCTCTGTGTAGCTGAATTTGACAACTTCGTGGCAGATGGGCCTTAAAGGAAATCTGGACCCGCGTGAATGGTGGAAAGAATTTCTAAATCATGGACATTGGGTTGGCTATGGGGAATGTGGACTCCAATTTTTCTTTTTAATACTTATTAAAGTATGTATTCTGGAGAAGGCAATGGCATCCCACTCCAGTACTCTTGCCTGGAAACTCCCATGGACGGAGGAGCCTGGTAGGCTGTAGTCCATGGGGTTGCTGAGTCAGACACGACTAAGCGACTTCACTTTCACTTTTCACTTTCATGTACTGGAGAAGGAAATGGCAACCCACTCCAGGGTTCTTGCCTGGAGAATCCCAGGGATGGCGGAGCCCAATGGGCTGCCGTCTATGGGGTCGCACAGAGTCGGACACGACTGAAGCAACTTAGCAGCAAAGTATGTATTCAATTATTAAAGCACATGGGATCCCACTTATTAAAGCACATGGGATCTAGTTCCCTGACCAGGGATTGGATGCAGGCCCCCTGCATTGGTGGTGTGGAGTCTTAGCCACTGGACCACCAAGTAAGTCCCTGAGAATTGAGCAAAGTGGTCAACAGTTGACAAGCATTATCTCACAGAAACCCTGAGAGGCAAAAGCAAGGATCACCAGTTTCTAAGTGAGTAAACAAGAGGCTCTTGGAGTTTCAGAAAACTTGCCAAAGATGATGCAATTTGGAAGTGAAGACACTAAAATTCCAGCATCAGTGAGACTAGTGGGGCTCGGCCTGGGTGACATGGTCTCCAGGGACCTGGCCTGGAGAAAATTTTGGTTGGCATGGCTGGGGTGCTGCCTCCAGGATCTAGGGTCCAGGGGTGCTGTTAGACATCCCACAATGTGCAGGACAGCTGCCCACGGCATAGAATTATCTAGCCCCACATGTATGGTTAGGTAGCATCACCACCTCAGTGGACATGTACTTGAGCAAATTCCAGGAGATAGTGGGGGACAGAAGAGCCTGGCATGCTGCAGTCCATAGGGGCCCAAAGACACGGAAATGACTTAACAACTGAGCAGCAGCAACATGTCAACAGGCTGTGGCTGAGAAGTCGTGGGTGAGACTGACTCACAGCTCGCACAGCTGTGAGGGCTGGGCAGGCAAGCAAGGGCACAATCAAGAAATTAATTCAAAGTCACTTTGAAAATTGCATGTGGCATTGTGTAAGCTGAAGTTCTAAGCAGTGCCTCACTGCCTCCCAAAACTTAATGGGACTTATGAAGGAGAGAATTTTCGAGACTCTGAAAACAAAATGATCCCCACCCAATATTACAACAGTTTGTCTGGTTAAAACCACATGGCCAAATCCCCAGGCAGGGTCTTGAAATCAAGTTCCCAAGTCTTTTCTGTGCCTAAACTGGATTTTCTAAACATGTAAGAAGCATTTTTAAATGGTGACCCAAAAAAGGAAAGTTCCTGCAATGAAAACAAAGTATCACAGAGAGCTGGACCACGAAGAGGGCTGAGCGCCGAAGAACTGATGCTTTCCAACTGTGGTGCTGGAGAAGACTCCTGAGAGTCCCTTGGACTGCAAGGAGATCCAACCAGTCCATCCTAAAGGATATCAGTCCTGAATATCTGCAGGAAGGACTGATGTTGAAGCTCCAATACTTTGGCCACCTCATGGGAAGAACTGAGTCTTGGAAAAGATCCTGATTGGGAAAGATTGAAAGCAGGAGGAGAAAGGTGTGAGAGAGGATGAGATGGTTCAATGGCATCACCAACTCAATGGGCATGAGTTTGAGCAAACTCCAGGAGATAGTGATGGACAGGGAAGCCTAGTGCTACAGTCCATGAGGTCTCAGAGTCGGACAGGACTGAGCGACTGAACAATAACAGGGGTGGCGAGGGAAATCTCATCCAGAACTCTCCAGAAGCATCTGCACTTCATCAGACCCATGGGCTAGATAGAGTCAGCCTGGGGGTTGTCCAGGCTCATCCCTCCGTGAAGCAGGCATTCCCTGAGCAGGTCTTACAGCTACCGGCAATCTCCTTTCATCCGAGAAGAAATGGCCCTGGCAAGGGGGGGCCTTGCCGTGTTGGCTCCATGCAGCCCTCCCTAAGCCCCACCCCTTGCAGATCTCCAACCTCCTTGCCAGGCCTTTGCCCCTTCTCTCTGGAAGGTTCCTTGAGGCCACCCTAAGCCACCTTCGTGGGCACTCAGTCTTCCTTCATCCATCAACCTGCAGCCCTGGGATTTCCCTCTGTGGTGGTGCTGGGTTCAGCTTCTGCCATTCCCGCAAGCATCTTCTCACAGATGGTTTGGTCTCCTGCACAGGGGACAGAAGAGCTTCTTCAGGAAGATGAAGCAGCAAAGAAAAGTCAGCGGTGAGTTGTCGCCAGGGGTGACCGACTGCTACCAGATGGCACTCTGATGTGAGGCCAGACGGCTCGGGAGTCAGAAAGCTTAAGTGACCTCGCATCTCAGTTACGTTGTGACCTTACGCCTGTGACTTCACCTCCCTAAGCCTCAGTTGTCTTATCTGTAAAATGGGAGGGGGGTGGTGAAAAACAATGCCTATCTGGTAGGCTTCTTGTGAGGATCAGTGAGATACACATGCAAAGCATTTAACTGGCCCCAGGCTTGGCGAACACGTTTTTTAAAGGCATCTCTTTTTAGGAAAGATCCTTACTTACCATGGCCAATAAGAGGCATTTTGCTTTAGTTCCACATTAAAGCACAGAGAATCAAACTGATCCATCCGGAGTTCTACGACCCTTTGCCACCCTGTGGAGACATGTTTGAAGCAGGGTTGGGGGTGCTGTCTACGACCAGAGCTTGGCTACAAGATACCCTCAGTAACCTATCGCTGATCAAAGGCAAAAGGTCCCACACATTTTCCAGCAAGTGCAGGAAAAATAGAGCCACGATGGGTACAGATGAGAAGGGAAGATTGGTATGATCTGTCCCCAGGAGAACAGAGAGCTGTTTTTTTAAGAGAGCTTGTTAATTTCTCTGGTGCTGGTTCATTTCCTGTGGAGAAAGTGGTCTCCATCTCTGTTAAGGGAATGATCGTGACAAAACTACAAATGCTTTGTCACGAGTCACCCTGCGGTTTCACTTCCCCTGTCGCGTCCTAGCCGTCTGTCCCCCTCTTCCCGCTCTTTCAGGAGACTGCCTTCTCTGGTATCCACTGCTGGCTTCTGGTGAACACTCCAGGGAGGCAGGGAGATGTAACCAGACCTGGCAGGCGATGGTATCAGCTGCCCCTGGTGGCTGGCACTTTGACTAAAGGCCTCCTTCCCTATCCCGCACTGTGATTGAGTTTCCGTCTCCCAGCCCGGATCCCCACCCCCTCTTCCAGGCAGTGTCAGTGCCAAAGGGCCAGGCGCTCACCCTGCAGCCAAGAGCACCTGCGAACGCGAGCCGGCCTGCCTGCCTGAGTTAGGCACCCGCTCTCCCCTGAGCAGGCGGCTCTGAGCGCTCTAGGCAGGCCAGGAGCAGGAGCCAGAGAGACCTATGGGCAAGTCCCTTTCCTTGGTCCCTGGGGTGCTGGGGCTGAAATGCCCAAGGAGAGGGGCAAGGGTAACACGGTCATCTCCTTCAGCAGTAAAGATCTGGGCACTGTTGAAGAAGGTCCTCAGAGCTGGGGATCAAAATGAAGCTGGAGGCTCAGCATGCAAAGCAGGCTTTCCTGCCCCCACGAATGGTGATTTGGGTGGGGAGGGAGACCAGTGCTGTCATGGGGGCTGGGATCCTAAATGTCATCTCAGGTGTAGCTAGGGCGCTCCACAATGCTGATAATAGGCTGGCTAAGGAACCCTATTGCCTGGAAAATCCCATGGACAGAGGAGCTTGGTAGGCGATAGTCCATGGGGTCCCAAAGAGTTGGAGACGACTGAGCGATCTTCACTTCACAGGGAACCCTAAGGGACAGAGAGAGTTGCATTGAGGAAAACTAGAACCTCTGTTTGCATTTTTTACACCAAAACCAAAAGACATTGCATCAGCAGATGCAATGCTGGTATCGTACCATCTCCCCCACTCCAGTCTCCTTATACTAGTGGACTGGTCAGCCCGAGAGGTCACTTACCAAAGATGTCTAGCAGAGCTGAGTCACCACCACAAACTCCTTCAGCAGGACCCAGCTTCACCAGCCAGAGGCAGCACAGATGCAGTCCAAAGTGCCACAGAAAACTTGGCCATTTCAGAAGCCCATGTCTTCATTTTCTATACCAACAACAACAAATGCAGAGCTTACTCACACCTCAAGAGAGAAAGGGAGAACTCACCCTCACTGAGGTCCTACTGTGTGCCTGGCCCTCCCCAGACGTCACCTCGCAGAACCTGTACATTGCCTAGGAGGTGATTTTCCTCTCCCCATGGACTCAAAGTCTCAGACTATAAACCCAAGATTTGCCTGGCTCCCGTGGCCAGCAATCAGCAACTGCCATCAGTTTCACCTCCCAGAGAGTTCTTGGTTCCACTCTTAAATCAACTTTCTCTTGAGATTTCAAAACACAGCCCAAGGGGCTGAGATAGAATCGAACTGTCCCCTGTGTTCCCCTCTCCTTGGTTATGTTTCCTTGTTATTCTTATAATCAGATACAATATTTTTTTTTCTTTGCTTAAGAATATATGACAGGTATCTGTATATTTGTTTTTTTATTGAAGTATAGTTAATTTACAATGTCATGTTAGTTTCAAGTGTACAACAGAGAGATTCAATTCTACATATATATATATATATATGTATATATATATATATAGGGCTTCCCAGGGAACTCAGCAGTAAAGAATCTGCCTGTAATGCAGGAGATGCAGGTTTGATCCCTGGGTCGGGAAGATCCCCTGGAGAAGGGAATGGCTACCCGCTCCAGTATTCTTGCCTGGAGAATCCCATGGACAGAGGAGCCTGCTGGGCTCCTGGGGTTCACGGGGTCACAGAGTCGGACATGACTGAGCGACTAACGTAAATATATATGTATGTTCTTTTTCAGACTTCTTTCCATTATAGGTTATTACAACATACTGAGTACAGTTCCCTGGGCTATACTGTAGATCCTTGTTGTTTACCTAGTCTATATATAATAGTATGTGTATGTTAATCCCAAACTCCTAATTTAGCCCTCCCCCTCACGCTTCTCCTTTGGTAACCATAAGTTTGTTTTTGAAATCTGTGAGTTCATTTCCATTTTGTAAACAAGATCATCCGTATCTTTTTTTTTTTAAGGTTCTACATACAAGTGATATACGGTACTTGTCTTTGTCCAACTTAATATGATAACCTCTATGGACGATAATTTCCTTAAATTATCTGTCTCCCCTAATAGACTATCAACAGCCTGCAGGACCCACCTGTGTCTTATGCCCTGAGTCTGGCTCTCTCTGTCCCACACAGGAGGAATAAGTAAGAAAACTATGAATCATAGACACAGACAGTTACGTGAGCCATCCTGGGGCCTAGATTCTGACCCAGGCTGACTGCTGCAAAGGCTCGACATGCCTGTTCCAAGTTAACCCTGGTATGCTTGATTTTGAAACTCCACTTTCCATAGGCTGCTGGACCAGGTTCAAGATTCTGCTGTCCATGTGACACAGAAATGTCCCCAAAGCAACAGACTGCAACCTGCAGCCCATACTCTCCCCTAGATACAATATCATGGATGCCTGGTGAAGTTTTATTCTACAGTGCTGTAGTTCAAGGTACTTGTCTTTGTCCAACTTAATATGATAACCTCTATGGACGATAATTTCCTTAAATTATCTGTCTCCCCTAATAGACTATCAACAGCCTGCAGGACCCACCTGTGTCTTATGCCCTGAGTCTGGCTCTCTCTGTCCCACACAGGAGGAATAAGTAAGAAAACTATGAATCATAGACACAGACAGTTACGTGAGCCATCCTGGGGCCTAGATTCTGACCCAGGCTGACTGCTGCAAAGGCTCGACATGCCTGTTCCAAGTTAACCCTGGTATGCTTGATTTTGAAACTCCACTTTCCATAGGCTGCTGGACCAGGTTCAAGATTCTGCTGTCCATGTGACACAGAAATGTCCCCAAAGCAACAGACTGCAACCTGCAGCCCATACTCTCCCCTAGATACAATATCATGGATGCCTGGTGAAGTTTTATTCTACAGTGCTGTAGTTCAGCAACATTATAGATGAAGAAAGTCTTCATAGATTGTCCTACACAGGTAATCACCCTGGTTTTCAATTACAAATGATTAATTCATAGAATTTTAGATCCTCGTATGTTCTAGGAGAAGGCAATGGCACCCCACTCCAGTACTCTTGTCTGGAAAATCCCATGGACAGAGGAGCCTGGTAGGCTGCAGTCCATGGGGTTGTGAAGAGTTGGACATGACTGAGCGACTTCCCTTTCACTTTTCACTTTCATGCATTGGAGAAGGAAATGGCAACCCACTCCAGTGTTCTTGCCTGGGGAATCCCAGGGACGGGGGAGCCTGGTGGGCTGCCATCTATGGGGTCACACAGAGTCGGACTCGACTGAAGCGACTTAGCAGCAGCAGCATATGTTCTAAGTGCTTGGTGTATACTACCTTGTTTAATCTTTATAGCAATCCTATTTTTTCCATTACAGGTTATTACAAGATACTGAGGGTTGTTCCCTATGCTGTACAGTAGGTCCTTGTTGCTTACTTATTCTATATATAATAGTGCATATATGTTAATTCCAAACTCCTAATGTATCCATCCCCCTCAAGCTTCAAATCTTATGGAGTGGTTAAAGATCATTATCATTCCCATTTTAGAGGTGAGGAGACTGAAACAAGAGAAAGGGAAGTAATTCATAGGATTTGAATCCAGAAAGAGGTCCTTTAACTTCTCTGCAGAATTGCAAGTTAGAGGTTAATGTGCTTTGCCCAGAATAAACCTAGAAAACCTTATCTGTGAAAGATTGGAGAGGAAAGCTAATATAATTCCCTTATTTAAGCAGGAATTCCTTCACAATTTACCCTTAGTTTGTTACTCCTTGGAAGGAAAGTTATGACCAACCTAGACAGCATATTAAAAAGCAGAGATACTACTTTGCCAACAAAGGTCTGTCTAGTCAAGGCTATGGTTTTTCCAGTGGTCATGTATGGATGTGAGAGTTGGATTGTGAAGAAAGCTGAGCGCCGAAGAATTGATGCTTTTGAACTGTGGTGTTGGAGAAGACTCTTGAGAGTCCCTTGGACTGCAATCAGTCCATCCCAAAGGAGACCAGTCCTGGGTGCTCATTGAAAGGACTGATGCTGAGGCTGAAACTCCAATACTTTGGCCACCTCATGCAAAGAGTTGACTCATTGGAAAAGACCCTGATGCTTGGAGGGATTGGGGACAGGAGGAGAAGGGGACGACAGAGGATGAGATGGTTGGATGGCATCACCAACTCGATAGACATTAGTTTGGGTGAACTCCGGGAGTTGGTGATGGACAGGGAGGCATGGTGTGCTGCAGTTCATGGGGTCACAAAGAGTCGGACACGACCGAGCGACTGAACTGAACTGAATCCTAATGTCACTTTGTTTTCCAACCAAAACACACAAAATACATAAACTGTGAAGACACAGGAAAGTTGTTACACATTTGCTAACAGCCTAATATATCAGGAGAAGAAGAAAAAACCCTTCCCCTGATATATATAAAATATATATGTAAGAGAAGACCCTCTTCCATGACTTATGACTCAATAACCAGACACTGATGATGGAATCCCACACCAGTTTGTTTTGTGTTTTTTTTTTAACCTTTGGACCTCCCTCACTCATTTCTCCTGCTCCAACCCTCTGCCTCTTATAACCACTGATCCGTGCTATCTATGAGCTTGAAGTTTTGGGGAGTTTCTGTTTTGTTTTTAGATTCCACGTAAAAGTGAGATCATGAAATATTTGTCTTCCTTTGACTTATTTCACTTAGCATAAGGCCCTTGAGATCCATCCATGTTGTCACAAACGGCAACAGTTCAATCTTTTTTATGGCTGAGTGATATTCCACTGTGTATATACGCATCACATCTTCATCTATTGATGGACACGTTGTCTCCATGTATTAGCTATTGTAAACAACGCTGAAATGAACATGAAGGCACGTGTGCCTGTGTGCTCAGGTGCTCAGTCCTGTCTGACTCTTTGTGACACCATGAACCATAGCACCCCCAGGCTCCTCTGTCCATGGGTTCCTCTAGGAAGAATACTGGAGTGGGTAGCCTTTCCCTTCTTCAGGGGAACTTTCCAACCCAGAGATCGAACCATGCTCCCCTGCATTACAGGCAGATTCTTTACCACTGAGCCACTGGGGAAGCCCATGAAGGTGCTTACATATTTTCAAGTTGTTTTTTCTATTTGTTTGTTTTCTTTGGATAAATACCCAGAAATCCAAAATTTTAAACATTGTTTCATGTAAGAATTTATATTTCATTCTTCAGCTGTCCTCTTAACCCTAGACAGAACTTCTGCAGGGCAGCAACCTAACTACAGGAGAATGGTATCTATTCTGCTGCTTCCCTCTCCCGTGACCTCTGCCACTGCAGACAGATGCAGTGCTGAGCCTTGCAGCATTGGTCGGATGGAACAGAGAGAAATTAGGGAAGTTCTTACTTACCTGGCACTGTTAGAAGCTGGCCTCATGTTCCAAGCATGACAGATACGGAAGCATGAGCCGATGCTTTCTCTGATGGGAAGCTTTCACGGTCCTTTAGAATCCATGTCTGAACCATCAGTAGGGGTCTCTCACTTTCTCTATTCAGACACTTGGCTTTTCCAGATCACTTCTTACTCATTCTGTAGTTCCCAAGAATCCAGCCAGGAATGCCTTCCGCCTCACTCCATTGAGTTCAGTGGGTCCTTTTGATCGGTCCCGAGATAACAACCTCTGGTCCAGAGAGGTCCTTGCTTTGTCTCCAGAGGCACCGCTCACACAAGGCAGCCCCCTTGCCCTCAGTCCCACCAGCCACATCTGCCTGGCTCACTGCGCGGCCTTTGGTTGAGGAGGAGGTGGGCACTTGGCCGCTCAGCTCCTCGCCGATCGCGATAGAGGCAAGCTTTTCCATGTGGCTGTGCTGACTTGAAGTAAAGGGAAAAGAATCAACAGCCCCCACCCTGGGCACACACACACTCACACACACTTATACACAGAGACGCAGATGCACACACACACTCACTCACACTCACACACACATACACAGAGACGCAGACACACGCACACACACACACTCATACCCACACACACTTATACACAGAGACGCAGACACACGCACACACACTCACTCACACTCACACACACTTATACACAGAGACGCAGACGCACACACACACACTCACTCACACTCACACACACTTATACACAGAGACACAGACACACGCACACACACTCACTCACACTCACACACACTTATACACAGAGACACAGACACACGCACACACACNTCACACTCACACTTATACACAGAGATGCAGACACATGCACAACACTCACACTCACATGCACTTATACAGAGACGCAGACACACGCACACACACTCACTCACAATCACACACACTTATACACAGAGACGCAGACACATGCACACACACTCACTCACAATCACACACACTTATACACAGAGATGCAGACACATGCGCACACACACTCACTATCACACACACATAGACATGCACACTCATCTTGCTCTATATGAGGAAATAGAGTTCACAGCAAAGTTCTTTTCCAAAATTCTCCTACTCAAAAATCTTTGCTTCAACATCTTCGTGCTCACTCACCCCCTTGATAATAGATGAGGGGGTTGCGTCACCTAAGAAGCTGTAAACCTGTCACTTCACCCCTGTTTTGTGATGGTCTCTCCGCACGATGTACCTATGGTCTTCATCTTCAGCCTGAAGTGAGAAACTCTTGACAGTCCTGCCAGGCCAGGTCAGGAAGTGAGGTGACCAGCGCCCCTGTCACAGAGGCCCTTGGAGGGGCATGTGTTTGCTGCTCAGACTGAGGCCCGGAGCACTTAAGAGAGTATTAATATACCTGTTCTGAGAAACCCCAGGCTTCCTATACACCAGCCTCAAATGTCCTCAGAAAACCCCTGATCACAGCACCAGAAGGCCCACCACACTCCCCTAAGCCCACCCTACCCTGTCCTTCCTGTGTCTCCGCACAGACCATTTCTGCAGATCATCTCCCCTCACCCTCATGTCTGTGAACTGGCGGGGAAGCTTGCCTCTGGAAATCCTGCTTTCCTCATGAAAGAAGTTCCTTAGCGTTTTTTTAAATTAATTTATTTTAATCGAAGGCTAATTACAATATTGTAGTGGTTTTGCCATACACAGACATGAATCAGCCATGGGTGTACACGTGTCCCCCATCCTGAACCCCCCCCACCTCCCTCCCCATCCCATCCCTCAGGGTCATCCCAGTGCACCAGCCTTGAGCACTCTGTCTCATACATCGAACCTGGACAGGCGATCTATTTCACATATGGTAATATACACGTTTCAAGGCTACTCTCTCAGATCATCCCACCCTCGCCTTCTCCCACAGAGTCCAAAAGTCTGTTCTTTGTATCTGTGTCTCTCTTGCTGTCTCGCATGTAGGGTCATCGTTACCATCTTTCTAAATTCCATATATATGTGTTAATATACTGTATTGGTGGTTTTCTTCCTGACTTACTTCACTCTGTATAATAGGCTCCAGTTTCATCCACCTCGTTAGAACTGATTCAAATGCATTCTTTTTAATAGCTGAGTAATACTCCGTTGTGTCTATGTACCACAGCTTTCTTATCCATTCGTCTGCTGAAGGACATCTAGCATTTTATGAGCCTCTCCTAATGGAAACAGATATTCAGCCTCATCACCAAATAACCTTCATTTCAGTGGTTCTTTCCTCCCACCTCATCACAGAAGTGACCTTTACCACGTGAGCACAACTTCGGATTCTTTTCCCTTATAGTTTATTACAAGATATGGAGTATAGTTCCCTGTTATACAGTCGGACCTTGTTTATTTTATATGCGGTAGTGTGCAGCTGTTAATCCCATGGTCCCAATGTATCCCCCCTTCCCCTTTGGTAACCATAAGTTTGTTTTCTGAGCCTGTGAGTCTGCTTCTGTTCTGTAAATAAGTTCATTTGTGTTGTTGTAGATTCCACATGAAATCTATCATATTTGATATCATATTTGTCTTGGACTCGTTTCACTGAGCATGGTCATCTCTAGTTACACCCTTGTTGCCATAAATAGCAACATTCTTTTTTCCGAGTAATATTCCATCTCTATATATATATGTATATCACATCTTTTTTAAATATAAAGGTTTTTAAAGGCCCGGAGACTTTTTATCCTAGCTCCATATATCCCCAGCCATGAAGAAAATAAATTGTTGTCCTTTGCAGTGAGACGTGTTTCCTAAACATTATCTACAGGCTGATGTTAATCACTAAAAAGACACAGGTGCATCATCACGTGGGTGACCAGACCTCAGGTGAGTCTGTGACAAAAATGGCATGTTGGTTGGAAGGACTGCTCTGATCCCTTCCCCATCTCAGATCACAAATAATACACTTGTTGATTCTTCAGCTGGGTGATGCGACATGATGGGCGTCAGCGTGGAGGTCAAGGAGGCAGGACAGTGGGCATTTAAAATATATATATGTATATCACATCTTTTTTAAATATAAAGGTTTTTAAAGGCCCGGAGACTTTTTATCCTAGCTCCATATATCCCCAGCCATGAAGAAAATAAATTGTTGTCCTTTGCAGTGAGACGTGTTTCCTAAACATTATCTACAGGCTGATGTTAATCACTAAAAAGACACAGGTGCATCATCACGTGGGTGACCAGACCTCAGGTGAGTCTGTGACAAAAATGGCATGTTGGTTGGAAGGACTGCTCTGATCCCTTCCCCATCTCAGATCACAAATAATACACTTGTTGATTCTTCAGCTGGGTGATGAGACATGATGGGCGTCAGCGTGGAGGTCGAGGAGGCAGGACAGTGGGCATTTAAAGGCAAGACTGTGAGCCGAGACACACCTTCAGAATCTTCAGGGTTGAAAGTTCTGGATCCTGCCATTCATCTTGTGCTCAGTCACTTCAGCCGTGTCCGACTCTCTGCGGTCCTCTGTCCATGGGGATTCTCCAGGCAAGAATACTGGAGTGGGTTGCCATGCCCTCCTCTCCAGTGGATCTTCCTAATCCAGGGATCAAACCCAGGTCTCCCACATTGCTGGCAGCTTCTTTACCCCTGAGCCATCGGGGAAGCCCGTTGTTCATCTATCTCCACCCAAATCTGGAGCCTTGACTAGAAAGTGGAAAAAGAGGCCTTGTCTTCAGGTGTCCTTTCATTTCTCTGACGGTTGAATCCTTGATGCTGGGAGAAAGCGAGCAAATAAGAGAGCCGCGAGGCCGGAAAATCTCTCCCCAGCTGTGCTTCTCCAAGGCCTCTTCTCTTCTGTAAACAGCCCAGACGGAGAATAAGGAGACTCTTAAAAAGGAGCAAACGCCAACACCAAGTCGGCGTTTTCTCCTAGCACCCAATGGCCGAGAGGCTGTGGGTGAAAAGCTCAGGGCACTGAGCAAGCCTGCCTGCCCGCCGCGGACAGCCAAGCGCAGCCCTCCTGGCCTGGCCGGAGCGGAGCTCTGTGGGCAAGGCTCACTTCACACCCCCGCGCTGCCCGAGGACCCGCAGCAGAGCAGCTTCCGTTGACTCGCAGAATCTCCTTTTCAGAACGCACACTTATAAACATGTTTTTCTAGAGCCAGAACTTTTTTTTTTTTAATAGCCTAGCTTTTCTTCATACCCAGCAGTCAGAAAACAAGGGGGCTCTGGGCTATTTTCTCAGGGTGTTCACACCTGGTGGGCTTCCCAGGTGGCGCTAGTGGTCAAGATCCCACCTGCCACTGCAGGAGATGTGGGTTCAGTCCCTGGGTGGGGAAGATCCCCTGGAGGAGGCACAGCAACCCACTCCAGTACCCTTGCCTGGGAAGTCCCTTGGACAGAAGAGCCTGGCAGGCTACAGTCCATGAGGTCACAAAGAGTTGGACACGACTGAGGTGACTCCGCACAGCACACACACCTGGTGATGGAAGGATGCACCCGAGGCTGAGGCAAGTCTTGTCAGCCCAGCTGGCCCATCCCAAGTCACCATACATGTCCAGCTCTTTGTTTGAAGGGGAGGCTGTGTCATGTAGCACGCAAGATATTCCCCCACCAGCCTTGGGGGGCATGAAGTCTTAACCACCAGACCACCAAGGAAGTCCACAGCATTCAACTCATAAGCAAAGAGACCCCTTGCCTAGAAACCCTTGGTTAAAAAGCCAGCCACAATGAGACGCGTTATAGGAACAGAACAATCAGCCGTGTGAAGGCACAGGCTGCCGCCACTTAGGGGGACCGTTGCCAGTCATTTTTCTGGAAAAGGCCACCCTATCCCAGGGCTTGACTCACTGGATTGGAGTCATACTGCCCCCTGTGAGCAGACTGAGGGACAGCACTCCTGGGTGCCATTTTCCCTTGTCAACTGCAAAATTATAAACGGCAACCCACTCCAGTACTCTTGCCTGGAGAACCCCATGGATGGAGGAGCCTGGTGGGCTACAGTCCATGGGGTCACAAAGCGTCGGACACGACTGAGCGACTTCACTTTCACTTCACTGGTCGCTCAGTCCTGTCTGACTGCCTGCAACCACATGGTCTGTAGCCTGCTAGGCTCTTCTGTCCATGGGATTCTCCAGGCAACAGTACTGGAGTGGGTTGCCATTCCCTTCTCCAGAGGATCTTGCCAACCCAGCTATCAAACCTGGGTCTGCCACATTGCGGGCAGATTCTTTACAATCTGAGTCACCAGCAATCCTGAAGTTCCTCTTAACCTCACCCTCCTCTACTTTCTCCCTGGAAGAAACACCTACAGAAACTAAAGGTTCAAGAAAATGCTCCGAGAGCTGATTCGTGCTGTTGTGCAGCAGAAACTAAAATTGTCAAGCAATTATATGCCAACTTTAAAAAGATAAAATCAATATGTGCAACAACAGTATATTCAACTCACATAAATCATATATATAGTTCAAGACCATAAAAGCCAAATAAAATTAAATTGAAATTGGTATATAGGCTATAAGATAAAAATACATATAAGAAACTAAATTATCCTATTCTTTAAAATTACTTGAAAAAACTGAAGGCCTGACTCAAGTCCTAGAAAATGGATAGAAAACCTGTATACACATGAATTGTAAAAAGGGATCCCAATGTAGAAAAAAATACATTTCATTTAAAACAAACAAAAAAAAAGATTTGGCCGGGTACCACAGACCTGCTGCTGAAAATGCTAGACGCATACTCCCCTTGTTTCGCTGACCCTGTTTGTGACACCAGATCTCTCACTGCTCACACTGTGCACACTATTGGTTGAACCCAGGACTGGACATCCTGCATCCTCTGCTCTCACGGCTCAGCCAACAGACACAGCTGCCAGGCAGCGACGGTGCCGCTGCTTTCGGGCGGAGCTCACGTACGCTTACCGCACAAAGCAACCCCCGGCCACGCCGGTACCTCGTGCCGCACACACGCAGTGCATACCTGATCGCAGCTGTTCCACGTTATTTACAAAGCGTGGGGCGAGAGACCCTGAAGCCGCCGTCTTGGCTAATTCACCCTCTCCCCCACGCTCCTGTTCGCCTACGAAATTCCCAAGCGAGATAAACATGAAGACACATAAGCGCTGTGACTGAGAAGCAATCTGTCGGTAAACTGAGTGGCATTTAGACATTTCTGCCAGTTTACAAAGTTAGTTTAGTGAAAACAGCCAAAGCTGCCGCGTGTTCAACCGTATGAGCTAATGCAGCCTGGCCTTCTTTAAAGAAAGTAGAAGCGGACTTCATCTGCAACTTCCCCCGCCACTACACCCCCCACCCCCCGGCAGGGCTACCCAGTCAGAGTGCTGGGATCCTTCCAAAGTGAACACTGAGGGGCTGTCTCTCCAATGCAGGGTTGATGCCCTTGACGGGCCCACAGTGGTACTCTATCTACCCCCATCACCTCTGCCCATCTTGCCACTCCATTCAGTTCAGTTCAGTCACTCAGTCGCGTCCAACTCTTTATGACCCCATCGACTGCAGCACACCAGGTTTCCCTGTCCATCACCAACTCCTGGAGCCTGCTCAAACTCATGTACATAGAGTCCGTGATGCCATCCAACCATCTCATCCTCTGTCATCCCCTTTTCCTGCCTTCAGTCTTTCCCAGAATCAGAGTCTTTTCCAACGAGTCCATTATTTGCGTCAGGTTGCCAAAGTGTTGGAGTTTCAGCTTCAGCATCAGACCTTCCAGTCAACATTCAGGACTAATTTCCTTTAGGATAGACTGGTTTGATGCCTTTGCAGTCCAAGGGACTCTCAAGAGTCTTCAACACCACAGTTCAAAAGCATCAGTTCTTTGGAGCTCAATCTTCTTGGTCCAACTCTCACATCCGTACATGACTACTAGAAAAACCATACCTTTGACTAGACAGATCTTTGTGGGCAAAGTAATGTCTCTGCTTTTTGATATACTGTCTAGGTTGGTCATAACTTTTCCTCCAAGTAGCAAGTGTCTTAATCTCAGGGCGCAGGAGCCCAGGGTTGGTAAGTGGCCGGAAGATATGGAACCAGACTTCCTAGCGGTAAAATTCCATGGGAGAATCAAACGCAAAAAAACTCAGATAGCTACTAACATTGAAGACCAATTTATCATTCATCTCATATCATAATCAGAGCAACAGAAATATAGATCTGAGAGGATGTCTCATGGCAACATCAAAGGGTCAACCACAAACTAAGAAGTGAGCTGGAAGCTACCTAACTTAAACCAAATTTCAGCTATGGAAGTGATCAAGGAAAATTTATGCAATCTGTATTGGGGAGAAGAGAAATTCAGGATAAAAATGGCAAATACTGAGTCTAAACACATTTTTGGAGGTTGTGGGGCCAGAGAGGAAAGCACATATACACAGAAATACAAATAAACATTAGTTCTGTGTCAACACGTTCTGGGTTCATAACAGTTTAGTATCATCTGAGTGTGCCCTGAAGCAGTTCATGTCTCCAATGCTTACAACCCTGCTTATCCACAAGTTTGAGTTTTAAGCAGTAGATTCGAAACACACAATGATTATCAAGTCAAAAACATCACAACCTGAGTGACTACATTCTGTCCATTCTCTCTGACTACTTGTAATTGTTTGTGCTTAAAATGTAAACAGTGAGCACAGCACGATTCTGAAAGGGGTGGTGTTTTGGTAATGACCAGTGTACACAGTTCACTATTCAATATTTCACTGAAATCAAATCTTTGAAATGTATACTCTTTAAATTGATTTAAAACAGGAGTGAATACAGAAAATGATTTCTTGATTTAAGAGTTCCTCATTGACAGATGCACACAGCTATATATAACACAGACAACAGGGATTTACTGTATAGTACAGAGAACTATATTTAGCACCTTGTGATAAACTACCACAGAAAAGATTTTTTTAAACTGTAGATATTTACCTATATATAACAAATATTTTGCTGTATGCCTGCAACTAACCCAATATTGTAAATCAATGATACTTTAATAACAAAAGGAAATGAGTGCTAATTGTTACATGATTACTAACAACAATTTTGCTATTTAGAGGTATCATGTGCTGTCCCGTTCAATCGCTAAGTTGTAACTGACTCTGTTACCCTTTGGACTGTAACCTACCAGGCTCCTCTCCCCATGGGAGTTTTTAGGCAAGAATACTGAAGTGGGTTGCCATGTCCTTTTCTAGCAGACCTTCCCAACCCAGAGATCGAACCCACGTCTCTTGGGTCTCCTGCATCGGCAGGCACATTCTTTACTGCTGAGCCATCAGGGAAGCCACCAGCACACCACCACCTCCATACACAACAATTTTGCTGCATAGAGGTCATGTGAAAACGGATCTACTTTGGGCAGTCAACACACCCTCTGCACCTCTGCATTTGCTGAGCCCACATTCAGGAACATTCTTCTCTGGCTAGCCCCAGGGCATGGATTCTCGCACTTCTTCAGTCCTCTGCCCAAAGGCTACCTTATCCAAGAAGTCTTCCATGATTGTTACCCACATCCGTCAGTTTGGGGCTTCCTAGCCGGATGTACATGTCCTCATTTCCGCAGCCCCCTGTTCTGTACTGGTTCCTCCTCTCCAGGAACGCCCAGCTCCTAGGGACAGGCAAGGCTCTGTTTCAATCACATGCTGATGTTTAGCACCCAGAACAATGTCTAACCTGCCCCCACCCAGGCACTTGGTAATTCCTCATTGAAGAAAAAACAGTAATTGGGTGACTGCTGGATCACGTGATTCATGCTTTACTCCCTGTCTCGGAATTGCCACAAAGGTGGCAACCTTTGTTCAGGAAAACTGCTTACTCTGTATACTCAAGGGCAAAAGCCTGCATCTGTAGTCTGCATTGCAACCTCGGTGGTACAGGGAGAGAGGGTGTAGATGATGCTCAGGAAATAGGACCTCAGTTCTCACTGGCTGCATCTACCCCCCATCACGGCTTGACACCTGAGGCTTCCTTCTTCACCCGACCCTCCCTCACCCTTTCCTTTGCATCTTTAAAGGAAACCAAAAGCACTGTCTAGTAAGCATACACAAAGCTTGGGCACATTTCAGGGTCCCAGCTAGACAAAGCATTCAAGACCAGAAGGAAAATGGCAGAAGGGATAGGTAGTTTGGGAAGGTCATGTACACACTGCTATCTTCAAAACAGATAACTAACAAGGACCTATTATATAGCATATGGAACTCTACTCAACGTTATGTGCCAGCCTGGATGGGAGAGGCGTTTAGGGGAGAACAGATTTATGTAGATAGATGTGTGGCTGAATCCCTTTGCTGTTCACCTGAAACTACCACAGCATTGTTAGTTTGCTATCAAAAAAAAGTTAAAGTCGGTCAGTCATGTCCGACTCTGCGACCCCATGGACTGTAACCTGCCAGGCTCCTCTGTCCATGGAATTCTCCAGGCAAGAATACTGGAGTGGGTGGCCATTCCCTTCTCCAGGGGATCTTCCCAAACCAGAGATCAGACTCAGATGTCAGGAATTACAGAGAGGTTCTAGAGGTTCTAGAGAACCTCTAAAGAACAGATTCTTTACTGTCTAAGCCACCAAGAAAGCTTACTATTTGGCTATACCCCAATACAATATAAAACGTTTAAAGTTTGAAAAAAAAAAAAAATAGATAGCTAAGCAACTGAACACTGTGTGATGGGACATGAGACTAGGGGAGCCTGCCAGAGGTGGAGCAATGTGGCTCTGAGCTGGTGCCCCCCTCAACCCCAGCCTTTGCCCAGCAGCAGCAGGGGATGGGGTACCCTCTTGCTTTGCTCCCAAGAGTGACGCAACTTCTACCACTGAAAAGTTCTAAGTGGCAGCACCCACTCCTCTGAAAGCAAGTAAGGAAAGAATAAACCCGTATCTGGACTTTCTATTCTACTTGTCTTGGATCTGTTTGGCCACCAGCTTTGTACTGTTGAAATGATTTCAGACTTGAAATATGCGTTCAAGAAATCTAACAATACAAGCTTTTGCTGGCTAATATACTTTTTTTCTGGGTGAATTTTACTTGTCCTTCCCAAATAAATTCTTCCAAATCAATATTGGAAATACCATTCCAAGTTCAGAAACCTCCCAATTGCAAGGCTGACTAGAATGGTGTCAAATGTGATTTGTTGGAGGAGAAGTGACCTCTTTCGCCCTGGGAGATGCCATGGGTTCCTCCTCTGACAGCAGCTCCTGCTGTGTCCAGAGCCGACTCACCAGCTGCTGGAAGGAAAAGAGACGTGTGAAAGGGAGGCAACATCAGCCCCTTCACCCTAGGCCCACTGTCCCTGCCCCGCTCCTCTGCAAGCCCACACAGCTTTCTGCAGGCCCCTGGCTTCCCCACCGCCCGCCCCACATCTCTGCAGGAGGCAGAGATAAGCTCTTCCCTGGACATCTTCCTGGTCACCGTGGCCAGTCTAAGTCATGCTGGATACATCGGGCTTCCTTCTTTGCCACACTGGGCCTCTGCTCCAGGGGGCACCTACTTCTCTCTTGACTCAACTCCCCTTCTTGCTCAGAGCTCTTAGTTCCCTTTGGCCCATTCAACAGTTTTCCATCCCTTCCTCTTCACGTGCACTAGGTAATTCACAAGAATTAACATATACAGTCCCCAACATTAAAAGCCCCTTATCTTGAGAAGGTGCCTTCCAAGGACCCCTTCAAAAGTGCCCTTGGACATGGGCCCCAGACTCAAGAGGAAGAGAGCCCCAAACCGGCCACAGAACCCCCCAACCCCATGCTAGAGCAAAAGTCAGGCATCCCTCCTTCTGACTTGTCCCTCCTGGATGAAACAGACCTTCTGTCTTCCTACCTCCTCCCTTTCACATGGGTCCATCTCTCACCCCCTCAGCTGAAGGTCACCTGAAAGCCCCCTGGCTAGGATCCTTCAGGTTCTTCAGTCTCTTGAGATAGACATGTAGCTGAGAAAATGTCTTTCTCAGGATGTGACCTTTGTTCCATCTCCCTGTGAGCAACTTTCTCACCAACGGATGCTTCTTTCTCCCTCAGTGTTCTCAAAATCGCCATACAATAACACTCAGAGCACACCATTCAGAAACTGCAGGCAGCGGCTGGGTGGTCACCAAGGTTCCCAGTGACCCTATGACATAATCAACAGCATGGCATGGTCCACGTGTTTCTGACCAAATGGAGGGATCGCACCAGCGGCGGATGCCTCACTGTCCAGCCCAAGGAGACTGGCCTTCTGCCCTGAACAGGGCCATTCCCGGACTCATTCATTTCTAGCACTCAGCTCGTTTCACTGTGCGCGTGAAACAAAGGTGTTTCTGCAAACCAGCAGAAGAGTTCTGGTTCCAGTTGCACACACTCCTTTACAGGTGAGGGAATGGGGGGCAGCCTGGCAGGGCTTTCCTCGGGGGCCTCTCATCTTTGGCGTGTCCTTCAGTTCACCCAACATTTGCTGATGGTCTCCTTGATGGAAGTCACGTTCCTGAGCACCCAGGGTAAAAAGCATGTCTGCCTTTCTGCTTCTGGAGCTTAATGGGAGCTTGGTGAAGATAAGCATTAACTGTGACCAACCCTCAGGAAGGGTTCTCAAGAACCTCTAGAACCTCTCTAGGGATGGTGTTTACTGAACACTGAAATATGTCCCCAGTGCTCGCACACTAAGTTTCTCCACTTTTCAGCTTTACAACAACATGGAATCCTCTCCCTTCATATGTAAGCCGCAGCTCAACCATCTCATATCCAGAGATGATCCACTTTCTCTCTCTGGAACAATCTCACCTCCTCACACTGCTCTTCATGACTCCAAGGTCATTTCTCTACAACATGACCTTCAGCCACTGCCCCTCCCAGAAAAACTTCCCTGTATTACAGCCATGTTCTACAGGGAAAGCAAATTTAATGAACAGAAAAAGGGAGAGGAATTTATCAGTCAGTTCTTCCCTCATGGACTCTGTCTGCCCGTCTGTCTGGGGCTGACAGAATCCTCTCGTATCATTTCCTGTCATCCACACACCAGCTCTGGGTGGTTGGATGGAGAAGTTGGATTATCCTCATTTTACAAATGTAGAAATCATTGCTCACAGAGGTGCTAATGATCACCTAATTGGGACAGGAAATCACTTTCTTCCCGGAAGGTTCTCCCCCACCTCCCAAACAGCCATACCCTAGGCCTTTGGATGGCCAATAATTGGCTTCACATCACAGAGAAGATTTCCAGGACCTAAAGGTAGGCTGTAACCTTCATCCTACTTATTCCTATTAGGATTTTTTTCTCCTTCATAGCATTAATCATTTTGTAATTATTTTTAACTCTTTTTTTTTTTTTNTATACACAGAGATGCAGACACATGCACAACACTCACACTCACATGCACTTATACAGAGACGCAGACACACGCACACACACTCACTCACAATCACACACACTTATACACAGAGACGCAGACACATGCACACACACTCACTCACAATCACACACACTTATACACAGAGATGCAGACACATGCGCACACACACTCACTATCACACACACATAGACATGCACACTCATCTTGCTCTATATGAGGAAATAGAGTTCACAGCAAAGTTCTTTTCCAAAATTCTCCTACTCAAAAATCTTTGCTTCAACATCTTCGTGCTCACTCACCCCCTTGATAATAGATGAGGGGGTTGCGTCACCTAAGAAGCTGTAAACCTGTCACTTCACCCCTGTTTTGTGATGGTCTCTCCACACGATGTACCTATGGTCTTCATCCTCAGCCTGAAGTGAGAAACTCTTGACAGTCCTGCCAGGCCAGGTCAGGAAGTGAGGTGACCAGCGCCCCTGTCACAGAGGCCCTTGGAGGGGCATGTGTTTGCTGCTCAGACTGAGGCCCGGAGCACTTAAGAGAGTATTAATATACCTGTTCTGAGAAACCCCAGGCTTCCTATACACCAGCCTCAAATGTCCTCAGAAAACCCCTGATCCCAGCACCAGAAGGCCCACCACACTCCCCTAAGCCCACCCTACCCTGTCCTTCCTGTGTCTCCGCACAGACCATTTCTGCAGATCATCTCCCCTCACCCTCATGTCTGTGAACTGGCGGGGAAGCTTGCCTCTGGAAATCCTGCTTTCCTCATGAAAGAAGTTCCTTAGCGTTTTTTAAAATTAATTTATTTTAATCGAAGGCTAATTACAATATTGTAGTGGTTTTGCCATACACAGACATCAATCAGCCATGGGTGTACACATGTCCCCCATCCTGAACCCCCCCCACCTCCCTCCCCATCCCATCCCTCAGGGTCATCCCAGTGCACCAGCCTTGAGCACTCTGTCTCATACATCGAACCTGGACAGGCGATCTATTTCACATATGGTAATATACACGTTTCAAGGCTACTCTCTCAGATCATCCCACCCTCGCCTTCTCCCACAGAGTCCAAAAGTCTGTTCTTTGTATCTGTGTCTCTCTTGCTGTCTCGCATGTAGGGTCATCGTTACCATCTTTCTAAATTCCATATATATGTGTTAATATACTGTATTGGTGGTTTTCTTCCTGACTTACTTCACTCTGAATAATAGGCTCCAGTTTCATCCACCTCGTTAGAACTGATTCAAATGCATTCTTTTTAATAGCTGAGTAATACTCCGTTGTGTCTATGTACCACAGCTTTCTTATCCATTCGTCTGCTGAAGGACATCTAGCATTTTATGAGCCTCTCCTAATGGAAACAGATATTCAGCCTCATCACCAAATAACCTTCATTTCAGTGGTTCTTTCCTCCCACCTCATCACAGAAGTGACCTTTACCACGTGAGCACAACTTCGGATTCTTTTCCCTTATAGTTTATTACAAGATATGGAGTATAGTTCCCTGTTATACAGTCGGACCTTGTTTATTTTATATGCGGTAGTGTGCAGCTGTTAATCCCATGGTCCCAATGTATCCCCCCTTCCCCTTTGGTAACCATAAGTTTGTTTTCTGAGCCTGTGAGTCTGCTTCTGTTCTGTAAATAAGTTCATTTGTGTTGTTGTAGATTCCACGTGAAATCTATCATATTTGATATCATATTTGTCTTGGACTCGTTTCACTGAGCATGGTCATCTCTAGTTACACCCTTGTTGCCATAAATAGCAACATTCTTTTTTCCGAGTAATATTCCATCTCTATATATATATGTATATCACATCTTTTTTAAATATAAAGGTTTTTAAAGGCCCGGAGACTTTTTATCCTAGCTCCATATATCCCCAGCCATGAAGAAAATAAATTGTTGTCCTTTGCAGTGAGACGTGTTTCCTAAACATTATCTACAGGCTGATGTTAATCACTAAAAAGACACAGGTGCATCATCACGTGGGTGACCAGACCTCAGGTGAGTCTGTGACAAAAATGGCATGTTGGTTGGAAGGACTGCTCTGATCCCTTCCCCATCTCAGATCACAAATAATACACTTGTTGATTCTTCAGCTGGGTGATGCGACATGATGGGCGTCAGCGTGGAGGTCAAGGAGGCAGGACAGTGGGCATTTAAAGGCAAGACTGTGAGCCGAGACACACCTTCAGAATCTTCAGGGTTGAAAGTTCTGGATCCTGCCATTCATCTTGTGCTCAGTCACTTCAGCCGTGTCCGACTCTCTGCGGTCCTCTGTCCATGGGGATTCTCCAGGCAAGAATACTGGAGTGGGTTGCCATGCCCTCCTCTCCAGTGGATCTTCCTAATCCAGGGATCAAACCCAGGTCTCCCACATTGCTGGCAGCTTCTTTACCCCTGAGCCATCGGGGAAGCCCGTTGTTCATCTATCTCCACCCAAATCTGGAGCCTTGACTAGAAAGTGGAAAAAGAGGCCTTGTCTTCAGGTGTCCTTTCATTTCTCTGACGGTTGAATCCTTGATACTGGGAGAAAGCGAGCAAATAAGAGAGCCGCGAGGCCGGAAAATCTCTCCCCAGCTGTGCTTCTCCAAGGCCTCTTCTCTTCTGTAAACAGCCCAGACGGAGAATAAGGAGACTCTTAAAAAGGAGCAAACGCCAACACCAAGTCGGCGTTTTCTCCTAGCACCCAATGGCCGAGAGGCTGTGGGTGAAAAGCTCAGGGCACTGAGCAAGCCTGCCTGCCCGCCGCGGACAGCCAAGCGCAGCCCTCCTGGCCTGGCCGGAGCGGAGCTCTGTGGGCAAGGCTCACTTCACACCCCCGCGCTGCCCGAGGACCCGCAGCAGAGCAGCTTCCGTTGACTCGCAGAATCTCCTTTTCAGAACGCACACTTATAAACATGTTTTTCTAGAGCCAGAACTTTTTTTTTTTTAATAGCCTAGCTTTTCTTCATACCCAGCAGTCAGAAAACAAGGGGGCTCTGGGCTATTTTCTCAGGGTGTTCACACCTGGTGGGCTTCCCAGGTGGCGCTAGTGGTCAAGATCCCACCTGCCACTGCAGGAGATGTGGGTTCAGTCCCTGGGTGGGGAAGATCCCCTGGAGGAGGCACAGCAACCCACTCCAGTACCCTTGCCTGGGAAGTCCCTTGGACAGAAGAGCCTGGCAGGCTACAGTCCATGAGGTCACAAAGAGTTGGACACGACTGAGGTGACTCCGCACAGCACACACACCTGGTGATGGAAGGATGCACCCGAGGCTGAGGCAAGTCTTGTCAGCCCAGCTGGCCCATCCCAAGTCACCATACATGTCCAGCTCTTTGTTTGAAGGGGAGGCTGTGTCATGTAGCACGCAAGATATTCCCCCACCAGCCTTGGGGGGCATGAAGTCTTAACCACCAGACCACCAAGGAAGTCCACAGCATTCAACTCATAAGCAAAGAGACCCCTTGCCTAGAAACCCTTGGTTAAAAAGCCAGCCACAATGAGACGCGTTATAGGAACAGAACAATCAGCCGTGTGAAGGCACAGGCTGCCGCCACTTAGGGGGACCGTTGCCAGTCATTTTTCTGGAAAAGGCCACCCTATCCCAGGGCTTGACTCACTGGATTGGAGTCATACTGCCCCCTGTGAGCAGACTGAGGGACAGCACTCCTGGGTGCCATTTTCCCTTGTCAACTGCAAAATTATAAACGGCAACCCACTCCAGTACTCTTGCCTGGAGAACCCCATGGATGGAGGAGCCTGGTGGGCTACAGTCCATGGGGTCACAAAGCGTCGGACACGACTGAGCGACTTCACTTTCACTTCACTGGTCGCTCAGTCCTGTCTGACTGCCTGCAACCACATGGTCTGTAGCCTGCTAGGCTCTTCTGTCCATGGGATTCTCCAGGCAACAGTACTGGAGTGGGTTGCCATTCCCTTCTCCAGAGGATCTTGCCAACCCAGCTATCAAACCTGGGTCTGCCACATTGCGGGCAGATTCTTTACAATCTGAGTCACCAGCAATCCTGAAGTTCCTCTTAACCTCACCCTCCTCTACTTTCTCCCTGGAAGAAACACCTACAGAAACTAAAGGTTCAAGAAAATGCTCCGAGAGCTGATTCGTGCTGTTGTGCAGCAGAAACTAAAATTGTCAAGCAATTATATGCCAACTTTAAAAAGATAAAATCAATATGTGCAACAACAGTATATTCAACTCACATAAATCATATATATAGTTCAAGACCATAAAAGCCAAATAAAATTAAATTGAAATTGGTATATAGGCTATAAGATAAAAATACATATAAGAAACTAAATTATCCTATTCTTTAAAATTACTTGAAAAAACTGAAGGCCTGACTCAAGTCCTAGAAAATGGATAGAAAACCTGTATACACATGAATTGTAAAAAGGGATCCCAATGTAGAAAAAAATACATTTCATTTAAAACAAACAAAAAAAAAGATTTGGCCGGGTACCACAGACCTGCTGCTGAAAATGCTAGACGCATACTCCCCTTGTTTCGCTGACCCTGTTTGTGACACCAGATCTCTCACTGCTCACACTGTGCACACTATTGGTTGAACCCAGGACTGGACATCCTGCATCCTCTGCTCTCACGGCTCAGCCAACAGACACAGCTGCCAGGCAGCGACGGTGCCGCTGCTTTCGGGCGGAGCTCACGTACGCTTACCGCACAAAGCAACCCCCGGCCACGCCGGTACCTCGTGCCGCACACACGCAGTGCATACCTGATCGCAGCTGTTCCACGTTATTTACAAAGCGTGGGGCGAGAGACCCTGAAGCCGCCGTCTTGGCTAATTCACCCTCTCCCCCACGCTCCTGTTCGCCTACGAAATTCCCAAGCGAGATAAACATGAAGACACATAAGCGCTGTGACTGAGAAGCAATCTGTCGGTAAACTGAGTGGCATTTAGACATTTCTGCCAGTTTACAAAGTTAGTTTAGTGAAAACAGCCAAAGCTGCCGCGTGTTCAACCGTATGAGCTAATGCAGCCTGGCCTTCTTTAAAGAAAGTAGAAGCGGACTTCATCTGCAACTTCCCCCGCCACTACACCCCCCACCCCCCGGCAGGGCTACCCAGTCAGAGTGCTGGGATCCTTCCAAAGTGAACACTGAGGGGCTGTCTCTCCAATGCAGGGTTGATGCCCTTGACGGGCCCACAGTGGTACTCTATCTACCCCCATCACCTCTGCCCATCTTGCCACTCCATTCAGTTCAGTTCAGTCACTCAGTCGCGTCCAACTCTTTATGACCCCATCGACTGCAGCACACCAGGTTTCCCTGTCCATCACCAACTCCTGGAGCCTGCTCAAACTCATGTACATAGAGTCCGTGATGCCATCCAACCATCTCATCCTCTGTCATCCCCTTTTCCTGCCTTCAGTCTTTCCCAGAATCAGAGTCTTTTCCAACGAGTCCATTATTTGCGTCAGGTTGCCAAAGTGTTGGAGTTTCAGCTTCAGCATCAGACCTTCCAGTCAACATTCAGGACTAATTTCCTTTAGGATAGACTGGTTTGATGCCTTTGCAGTCCAAGGGACTCTCAAGAGTCTTCAACACCACAGTTCAAAAGCATCAGTTCTTTGGAGCTCAATCTTCTTGGTCCAACTCTCACATCCGTACATGACTACTAGAAAAACCATACCTTTGACTAGACAGATCTTTGTGGGCAAAGTAATGTCTCTGCTTTTTGATATACTGTCTAGGTTGGTCATAACTTTTCCTCCAAGTAGCAAGTGTCTTAATCTCAGGGCGCAGGAGCCCAGGGTTGGTAAGTGGCCGGAAGATATGGAACCAGACTTCCTAGCGGTAAAATTCCATGGGAGAATCAAACGCAAAAAAACTCAGATAGCTACTAACATTGAAGACCAATTTATCATTCATCTCATATCATAATCAGAGCAACAGAAATATAGATCTGAGAGGATGTCTCATGGCAACATCAAAGGGTCAACCACAAACTAAGAAGTGAGCTGGAAGCTACCTAACTTAAACCAAATTTCAGCTATGGAAGTGATCAAGGAAAATTTATGCAATCTGTATTGGGGAGAAGAGAAATTCAGGATAAAAATGGCAAATACTGAGTCTAAACACATTTTTGGAGGTTGTGGGGCCAGAGAGGAAAGCACATATACACAGAAATACAAATAAACATTAGTTCTGTGTCAACACGTTCTGGGTTCATAACAGTTTAGTATCATCTGAGTGTGCCCTGAAGCAGTTCATGTCTCCAATGCTTACAACCCTGCTTATCCACAAGTTTGAGTTTTAAGCAGTAGATTCGAAACACACAATGATTATCAAGTCAAAAACATCACAACCTGAGTGACTACATTCTGTCCATTCTCTCTGACTACTTGTAATTGTTTGTGCTTAAAATGTAAACAGTGAGCACAGCACGATTCTGAAAGGGGTGGTGTTTTGGTAATGACCAGTGTACACAGTTCACTATTCAATATTTCACTGAAATCAAATCTTTGAAATGTATACTCTTTAAATTGATTTAAAACAGGAGTGAATACAGAAAATGATTTCTTGATTTAAGAGTTCCTCATTGACAGATGCACACAGCTATATATAACACAGACAACAGGGATTTACTGTATAGTACAGAGAACTATATTTAGCACCTTGTGATAAACTACCACAGAAAAGATTTTTTTAAACTGTAGATATTTACCTATATATAACAAATATTTTGCTGTATGCCTGCAACTAACCCAATATTGTAAATCAATGATACTTTAATAACAAAAGGAAATGAGTGCTAATTGTTACATGATTACTAACAACAATTTTGCTATTTAGAGGTATCATGTGCTGTCCCGTTCAATCGCTAAGTTGTAACTGACTCTGTTACCCTTTGGACTGTAACCTACCAGGCTCCTCTCCCCATGGGAGTTTTTAGGCAAGAATACTGAAGTGGGTTGCCATGTCCTTTTCTAGCAGACCTTCCCAACCCAGAGATCGAACCCACGTCTCTTGGGTCTCCTGCATCGGCAGGCACATTCTTTACTGCTGAGCCATCAGGGAAGCCACCAGCACACCACCACCTCCATACACAACAATTTTGCTGCATAGAGGTCATGTGAAAACGGATCTACTTTGGGCAGTCAACACACCCTCTGCACCTCTGCATTTGCTGAGCCCACATTCAGGAACATTCTTCTCTGGCTAGCCCCAGGGCATGGATTCTCGCACTTCTTCAGTCCTCTGCCCAAAGGCTACCTTATCCAAGAAGTCTTCCATGATTGTTACCCACATCCGTCAGTTTGGGGCTTCCTAGCCGGATGTACATGTCCTCATTTCCGCAGCCCCCTGTTCTGTACTGGTTCCTCCTCTCCAGGAACGCCCAGCTCCTAGGGACAGGCAAGGCTCTGTTTCAATCACATGCTGATGTTTAGCACCCAGAACAATGTCTAACCTGCCCCCACCCAGGCACTTGGTAATTCCTCATTGAAGAAAAAACAGTAATTGGGTGACTGCTGGATCACGTGATTCATGCTTTACTCCCTGTCTCGGAATTGCCACAAAGGTGGCAACCTTTGTTCAGGAAAACTGCTTACTCTGTATACTCAAGGGCAAAAGCCTGCATCTGTAGTCTGCATTGCAACCTCGGTGGTACAGGGAGAGAGGGTGTAGATGATGCTCAGGAAATAGGACCTCAGTTCTCACTGGCTGCATCTACCCCCCATCACGGCTTGACACCTGAGGCTTCCTTCTTCACCCGACCCTCCCTCACCCTTTCCTTTGCATCTTTAAAGGAAACCAAAAGCACTGTCTAGTAAGCATACACAAAGCTTGGGCACATTTCAGGGTCCCAGCTAGACAAAGCATTCAAGACCAGAAGGAAAATGGCAGAAGGGATAGGTAGTTTGGGAAGGTCATGTACACACTGCTATCTTCAAAACAGATAACTAACAAGGACCTATTATATAGCATATGGAACTCTACTCAACGTTATGTGCCAGCCTGGATGGGAGAGGCGTTTAGGGGAGAACAGATTTATGTAGATAGATGTGTGGCTGAATCCCTTTGCTGTTCACCTGAAACTACCACAGCATTGTTAGTTTGCTATCAAAAAAAAGTTAAAGTCGGTCAGTCATGTCCGACTCTGCGACCCCATGGACTGTAACCTGCCAGGCTCCTCTGTCCATGGAATTCTCCAGGCAAGAATACTGGAGTGGGTGGCCATTCCCTTCTCCAGGGGATCTTCCCAAACCAGAGATCAGACTCAGATGTCAGGAATTACAGAGAGGTTCTAGAGGTTCTAGAGAACCTCTAAAGAACAGATTCTTTACTGTCTAAGCCACCAAGAAAGCTTACTATTTGGCTATACCCCAATACAATATAAAACGTTTAAAGTTTGAAAAAAAAAAAAAATAGATAGCTAAGCAACTGAACACTGTGTGATGGGACATGAGACTAGGGGAGCCTGCCAGAGGTGGAGCAATGTGGCTCTGAGCTGGTGCCCCCCTCAACCCCAGCCTTTGCCCAGCAGCAGCAGGGGATGGGGTACCCTCTTGCTTTGCTCCCAAGAGTGACGCAACTTCTACCACTGAAAAGTTCTAAGTGGCAGCACCCACTCCTCTGAAAGCAAGTAAGGAAAGAATAAACCCGTATCTGGACTTTCTATTCTACTTGTCTTGGATCTGTTTGGCCACCAGCTTTGTACTGTTGAAATGATTTCAGACTTGAAATATGCGTTCAAGAAATCTAACAATACAAGCTTTTGCTGGCTAATATACTTTTTTTCTGGGTGAATTTTACTTGTCCTTCCCAAATAAATTCTTCCAAATCAATATTGGAAATACCATTCCAAGTTCAGAAACCTCCCAATTGCAAGGCTGACTAGAATGGTGTCAAATGTGATTTGTTGGAGGAGAAGTGACCTCTTTCGCCCTGGGAGATGCCATGGGTTCCTCCTCTGACAGCAGCTCCTGCTGTGTCCAGAGCCGACTCACCAGCTGCTGGAAGGAAAAGAGACGTGTGAAAGGGAGGCAACATCAGCCCCTTCACCCTAGGCCCACTGTCCCTGCCCCGCTCCTCTGCAAGCCCACACAGCTTTCTGCAGGCCCCTGGCTTCCCCACCGCCCGCCCCACATCTCTGCAGGAGGCAGAGATAAGCTCTTCCCTGGACATCTTCCTGGTCACCGTGGCCAGTCTAAGTCATGCTGGATACATCGGGCTTCCTTCTTTGCCACACTGGGCCTCTGCTCCAGGGGGCACCTACTTCTCTCTTGACTCAACTCCCCTTCTTGCTCAGAGCTCTTAGTTCCCTTTGGCCCATTCAACAGTTTTCCATCCCTTCCTCTTCACGTGCACTAGGTAATTCACAAGAATTAACATATACAGTCCCCAACATTAAAAGCCCCTTATCTTGAGAAGGTGCCTTCCAAGGACCCCTTCAAAAGTGCCCTTGGACATGGGCCCCAGACTCAAGAGGAAGAGAGCCCCAAACCGGCCACAGAACCCCCCAACCCCATGCTAGAGCAAAAGTCAGGCATCCCTCCTTCTGACTTGTCCCTCCTGGATGAAACAGACCTTCTGTCTTCCTACCTCCTCCCTTTCACATGGGTCCATCTCTCACCCCCTCAGCTGAAGGTCACCTGAAAGCCCCCTGGCTAGGATCCTTCAGGTTCTTCAGTCTCTTGAGATAGACATGTAGCTGAGAAAATGTCTTTCTCAGGATGTGACCTTTGTTCCATCTCCCTGTGAGCAACTTTCTCACCAACGGATGCTTCTTTCTCCCTCAGTGTTCTCAAAATCGCCATACAATAACACTCAGAGCACACCATTCAGAAACTGCAGGCAGCGGCTGGGTGGTCACCAAGGTTCCCAGTGACCCTATGACATAATCAACAGCATGGCATGGTCCACGTGTTTCTGACCAAATGGAGGGATCGCACCAGCGGCGGATGCCTCACTGTCCAGCCCAAGGAGACTGGCCTTCTGCCCTGAACAGGGCCATTCCCGGACTCATTCATTTCTAGCACTCAGCTCGTTTCACTGTGCGCGTGAAACAAAGGTGTTTCTGCAAACCAGCAGAAGAGTTCTGGTTCCAGTTGCACACACTCCTTTACAGGTGAGGGAATGGGGGGCAGCCTGGCAGGGCTTTCCTCGGGGGCCTCTCATCTTTGGCGTGTCCTTCAGTTCACCCAACATTTGCTGATGGTCTCCTTGATGGAAGTCACGTTCCTGAGCACCCAGGGTAAAAAGCATGTCTGCCTTTCTGCTTCTGGAGCTTAATGGGAGCTTGGTGAAGATAAGCATTAACTGTGACCAACCCTCAGGAAGGGTTCTCAAGAACCTCTAGAACCTCTCTAGGGATGGTGTTTACTGAACACTGAAATATGTCCCCAGTGCTCGCACACTAAGTTTCTCCACTTTTCAGCTTTACAACAACATGGAATCCTCTCCCTTCATATGTAAGCCGCAGCTCAACCATCTCATATCCAGAGATGATCCACTTTCTCTCTCTGGAACAATCTCACCTCCTCACACTGCTCTTCATGACTCCAAGGTCATTTCTCTACAACATGACCTTCAGCCACTGCCCCTCCCAGAAAAACTTCCCTGTATTACAGCCATGTTCTACAGGGAAAGCAAATTTAATGAACAGAAAAAGGGAGAGGAATTTATCAGTCAGTTCTTCCCTCATGGACTCTGTCTGCCCGTCTGTCTGGGGCTGACAGAATCCTCTCGTATCATTTCCTGTCATCCACACACCAGCTCTGGGTGGTTGGATGGAGAAGTTGGATTATCCTCATTTTACAAATGTAGAAATCATTGCTCACAGAGGTGCTAATGATCACCTAATTGGGACAGGAAATCACTTTCTTCCCGGAAGGTTCTCCCCCACCTCCCAAACAGCCATACCCTAGGCCTTTGGATGGCCAATAATTGGCTTCACATCACAGAGAAGATTTCCAGGACCTAAAGGTAGGCTGTAACCTTCATCCTACTTATTCCTATTAGGATTTTTTTCTCCTTCATAGCATTAATCATTTTGTAATTATTTTTAACTCTTTTTTTTTTTTTTTCCCATCTCCCCAGCTGTCATCAGCTCTGTTAGTGCAGGTACCATGCCTCTCTCTTGATGGCTGATTACATCTCAGCCCCCAGCACTGGTCCCAGTAATTGTGGCCGAGTAATTGTGGTCTTCTGAGTCCTAACTCTGTATCCTTCCCATTCTAATATGCATGCTTTGGGAAAGAAAAAAAAAAATTCTCCATACTAATGCCAAACATGTAATCCTAAAACCAAACCTTATCAATACTATTCAATTTAAACTTGGAACACCTACTCTTTGAGCAGCGTGGGGGTCACATCAATAGGAAATGTGGCTTGTTTCCAGAGAGTCCATAAATTTCATGTAAACAGACAAGGGCTCAGGCGAGGCATTGCGACAGTTTTTCAAGGAAAGGGAAAGGACCAGTCCAGGATCACCATTTTCCAATTGGAGATGCTGAGGGCTGGAGGTACAGCATGCCCCACCTGGACCCTTGGGAGAACCACCTTAGAAGTGTCCCTTTGAGGTCATGGCAGCCTCCTCTGGGGCCCAGGCTGAGTCTCATCCTCCCCACCAAATCTATTTCTTTGTCCCCCCCCAACATCTTGCCTTGAGGGGATGAGGAGGCCACAGCCCAAGCAGAGTCTGAAAACGCTCCTTGTTCTCCGTTCTCCCTCCTCCCTCGCTGTTCGCATCTCCTTCTAAGGCCGTGGCCTGTGGCCAGCACCCTGGCAGGACTTCCCTGCCCTCCCATGTGGTGGGGTTCCAGTTGTGGGGTGTCTGGAATGTCCGGGCACAAAAAGGCAGCCAGACCTAATGCTCTGGGTGGGGGCCTGCCTGCCCAGAGCCGTGGTGCGCTGGCCACGGGGGATGGCGGAAGTGATCTGATGAAGCTGCCTCCGTTTGCCGGGGTGGTCTTGACTGGTGACCTGCTCTGACCCCTCTGGGCCGTCTCAGTCTGTCTCTCCGTGGCCCCTTTTCTCTAGATCCCACGGATGACTTGAGCAGCTCTACCAAGGCATGGGGTTGTGGGAGGGAGAGGGACAGAGAGCCTGGGTGGGTTTCAGAGACTTTTCTTCAAGCCCAGTCCTATATTCACCCTGACCTGTTTGCGTCAGGGATCTTGGGACCTCAAATAGAGAATATTCGATCTTCTCTCCCCCTCTGTTGGCTTACCCTTTTACAGGGACAAGCTCCTTCTGCTTCTCGCTTCTCTAAGAAACACGGCTACTCTATGAAAAGAAAAGAGCTGGCGCTTCCTAGGCTGGTGGTCAGAACTGGCCTTGTTCTCCCTCCCAACCACCCTCCCCAAATGAAGCTTCTTAATCCCAACAACCTCTCTGAAGAGGCTGCCCTTCTCCTCTCCCCTGGCATCATTTCCTTTCTTTATAATGTCCCCAGACTCACAGCCTGTGGAGCTGTGACAGAGGGAAAATGCTGCCACCCAACCTTAAACTTCCGTCAGCTTCTGCGCGCCTCTGGCCGCCACCATCAAGAGAACCATCAAGAGATCTTGCTGCTCAAGATTTAATAGAGTTTGCCAGAGCCCCTTAGCTCTCCTGGGCTCAGAGTGCCTCCCTGCCCTTCCCAAGGCATGTCAGCAGGATTTCCTGCTCTTCTCCCTCTGTCTCATGTTCTGGATGAAGGAGACGTGTCTGTGACAAAACCATCTTCCAAGGTGAATAGTTGTGGAGAGCTGCAAAGATCCTCTTTTTCCTGCAGCTCCCCCTTCTCTGGCCATTCCTCTCAACCTGTTTAGAGAGCTCTTCCTTTGCTCCCCTAATGCCCCTGCACTTTTTTCCTAATCTTTCATCTTGGCAAGCTCACCCTCGGCCATGGAGGAAGTAGCTATAAACAGATCATTCAGATTTCTATCCAGGGGTCCAGTCTCTCCCATGAGTTTCATACCCAAATGAGACCCTTCCTTCCAAAGGCACCTCAGCCCAATACACCTCAGACCTCGTTGCACAGTCCTCTCCCTCCAATGAGCTCTCCTCCAGGGTTTGCTCACTGTTGGGTGACCCATGCTCCCTAGCCCCATGTGAGATCCACCGTCTGCTTTGCCATTTTCCTCCCACCTGTAACACCTTCCTCCCTTTCCTCTCCAGGGCCCTCCAGTCCTAGCTACCAGCCTTGCCCACTGGGCCTTGTGACTGATCTCCATTCCTGCCTTCTTCTAACCTGTATTCCACATAACTCATGTCTTTTAAAAAAATATATGATCATTCCTCTCCTCTGCTTAAAATCCTTCAAAGACTCCCCAAGGCTTCTAGCATCAAAACTAAAGTTCTAGACCTGGTTTATGAGCGTTCATTATTAGCGCCTCAGCATCCTTCCCCAGCCTCTGCTCATACCGTGAACTCACACAGCTCCCTCCAGCCGGGCGCCCCTCACACCCCACTGCTCTCACACAGGTGGCCCTAGACTGGGAATTCTCTCAAGAACCAACGTCCACTTCTGTCTGCCTGACACTTTTTGTATCGCCAATACCTGGCTAAGGCCTGGCACATAGGTATCCAGTAGCTATTAGGTGAATAAACAGATGGATGGATGGATGAATGAATGAGGAAAGAACAAACTAGGACCTGGCTCCAAGAGTATAAGAGTGGTCAGGGAAAGCCCTGGGCCCAAAGCCAGCTCTGGTTGGAGGGGCCTCTGGCTTCCCAGGGACAAAATATTAGGGCTTTTAAAAGTCTGCAAGCAATAAATGCTGGAGAGGGTGTGGAGAAAAGGGAACCCTTTTACACTGTTGGTGGAGGGAGGGGGGTTCATGTTTGGGAGTTCGTGTAAAAAAATAAATAAATACAAAAATAAAAAAAATAAAAATAAAATAAAGATACCATCAGAGCAGAGACAGAGCCGTAACTTAACCACTCGAGTCAGGAGCCCAGAAGAGAACAGTGGTGAGGAGAGAGAGCCTAAGTTCCTAAGGCTTAGAGCTGAACTCGTTTGTGGCCCCACAGGAAGCTACTGCAGCCACTCTCTTAGAGCCCCAGGGCAGGCCTGGCTTCCTCCTCTTTCTCCTCCTCCTCCTTCTCCAAGGCCTGGCTCCATCCTGAGAGTGGAGAAGCAGGAGCAGTCTTGGGGCAGGACTGCTGAGATGCTTTCAGGCAGTGGCCTGCAGCGAAGATCAGAGTGGCCTGCAGGGCTGGGTCACGTGAAGCGGCAGGAAGTCCTTTGGGGCCCCCACTTCCCCACAGCTGGGCCTGTCAATGAACCCACAAGAGGGTTCTCCTCAGCCAAGGCAGGGAGAGTCCAGGAAGGTTGTGAAACTGCAGCAAAGGGGCCAAGCAGGTGGCCCTGAGTGCCTGGAAGACCTAAGCCTTTGGTTAGCAAACCCAGTCGCCATGCTCGGCGGTGTGGTGACACCACATGCTGAGGGCTCAGCCTTCTCAGAAGCTGAGAGCCTTGGGCCCTGCGCCTGAGGTCTTGACTTCCACCCGCCGGCAGAACAGGGCACCACCCCCTGAGAATTTTAAGGAGAGAACATTCTGATGGCAGTTGAAGGCGACAGTTGGAGCCAAGGCTCAGAGCAGGGTGGGATTCACAACCTAGGGAAAGGGCATAGACACCTTTCAAAGGATCTCAGAGAAGGAGAAGTCCCTTGCAGATGGGGCTAGAAAAGGTTCCCAGAGACAGAGGAGAGAGTGAGAATGCAGACAGAGGGATCTGCAAGAATCTGAGAAGAGCTGCAGGCCCAAGGCAACTGAGGGAGTAAGGACCCCCAAATGGCCACTGGGCCAGCAGGCAAATCGATCACTCGGGGCTCTGCTTAGGGGCCTGCCCTGGAGGAAAGTCCTCCCAGACTCTGCTCAACAGGCAGGAGTCACGGCTCTTTCTGTCTCAGAGCTTGTGCTTCACAAAGGGTGTTCACCGTGAATCCAGGACAACATCAAGTCCAGACGCATCCCCTCTGGGCACAAACCAGCATCAAGTGTCAAATACTAAACCTATTCAACCATTCATTCATTCATTCAACAAATACTTATTGAGCACCTACTGTGTCGTGGAGGTTAGGAGTATAATCGTGAACAGAAGAAGGATGAAGAGAGGACAAGTCACTCTAAAATCCTTCTCTGTGATGACAGGGGCTTTAAAGGGGCTGTACCTGGCACTGTGAGCATGTAGAGCCCTGATTTAGGTATAGGGCTTCGCTAAGAATGATGGAGCTGGAAAATGAAAGATGAGTGAGAATTACCTACTTAGAATGGATAGGCTAGGGAGGACAATGATTTTTAGGTAGAAGGAAGTGCAGGGGCAATGCCTAAGGGCAGAGAAGAAACTTGTTAGATTTAACAGTAGGCCCGGGGTCAGGAGCTCAGAGACACCTAGGAGGAATGAGGGAGGCTAGGGAGGCAGGTACCCATCAAAGCATGCATGCTCTTGGAGGTCATGGTCAATGTTTGTTTTTGGAGCTCATGTTGAATTGTTCTGGTCTTGATGCTGAAGGCAAAAGCACAGGCAGTCGGCCAATGGGTGAGACCGACAGCCACAGTCAAATAAAGAAGGTTAGGAAGTGACTGATGTACACTTTATAAGAGAAGATGAGCTTATATGTATTCATAGATGATACCAAGCCTCAGGGGGTTGGGACACCATAATTCATTACTATTAAGGAGTCTCCTCTTTCCTTTGGCATCGAGCAAAAGAAAAAGTCAGGCCTCTTAGACATAAAAGCTTACCAAAGTCATGGTTTCAGCGATGACAAAGGGACCTTGGCACAGTTTTGTTGAGTCTATGTGCACATGTGTGCATAATTCTCCAAACTAAATCTATATATTGAGGTGGGAGATGTAGCTTGCTATCTTGTTTTGCAAATGGAAAACTAAGACTTAGGATAATTAAATGGCTTCTCAAAAGCCACAAAGGGAGAAGCAGATAGAATGCAAACAGGAAACTATCTTGTAGTTCATCTCCCAATATGCTTTCTCTAAATACCATAGGCCCCACAAGGCTTGGAACTGACATTTGAAAAGATAAAGTAAAATAAAGATAAATTTACTCCCCAAAAGGCATCCTATATGCTTGTGAAACCAGTCGATGATATATTAACTGAGTTCCACTCTGTACGTTTCCAAATAAAGATGTTAAATACTAGATCATTTACTCATCTCCAAACTGAAGGGGTTTGCTGAAAGCAAAGAAATTCTCAAAATCATCACACAAAACAAGAAAAAGGAAGTAGGAATAATTGGAGACATAGTGAAGTAAATGCTGATGAAGGAAACTCATCCAAATACTATTTGGATGTATGATGCTAAATTAACACTTCCACTTGGCCCTTTAGAACTTGAAAATTTTCTGGTGAAATTCACCTGGAGGACAGAGATGCCTCCCCTAGCACAGAATGGACACCCTGAGAGCAAAACAAGCAGCAGGACCGCCACCACGAAAACAGCATTGGAATGGACTAGAGATTGGAGGGAATTACCAATGGTTTGGAAAAGAGAATCTGAGAAATGGAAACAGGACCGCTTGTGGATGAGAACATCAGTCCTTTAGGGCATCTGCCCCTGCTCATCCTGCTCGCTTCTACTTACCAGTTGGCTCTGACGCCATAAAAATCCTTCCCACCCTACCACCTGCCAGAGCATCTCAGGATAGGTGCTCCAGTAGCCCCCCCACCCCAGCCCCTCATATGGTCATGCTCATCACAGTAAGCTTCTGACAGCCTCACCTCACTGACCCACAAATCCAACCAGTTGCACCTGGTCTCCTTCCTCTAAGCACTAGGCTCACCGCCTCCAGCTTACATATACCAGAAGCTTCCACATCCTAAGAGAGCAGACCCCTTGGGACATCATGAGTCCAAGAACAGCTGAATTCTGAGGTCCCCTACAGCAACCGAGGGCATGCATAGCCCATCCCAGTCCAGGCCCTGTGCAAGCATTCATGGGCTAGGCTCTCAGCCCCAGAAACTGGGAGCCAGAGAACACAGAGGCTGGAAAAGGCTTAGCTCTTCCGATGAGGGGACCGCGGTGCTCCGTTCCTCTGTCCCATCTCCTTCCCAAACTGGGACTAGCCCCACTCTGCATTACTCCAAAATGCGCTGGACTCAGCTGTGATGCTCAGGGTGACACATGTCCCCCAGGCTTCTTTAAAAGGATATGGAATCTCAGCTGATTCAAGAAGCCCTTCTGCATGGGCTGCATTGCCCCAGGAGCTGCAGGAGGCCGGCTCCTGTGCGGCTTCTTGGGGGAGGCTCGGCTCCCAGCACGGGGTCCCAGAGGCCAGGGCGGATGTGGACAGGACTCGGCATGTCCCTCTCCACAGCTGTCTTCCCTGCACCTTCCTGCTCTGTCCCCGCTCTCCCCATCATTTACAAAATTAAGGGGTGAACCACGTCTGAGCTTGCGGTACCCGGCAACTCTGGTGGGAGGGGGGCAAATGCGGAGAAATGGGAGTGAGGTGGAGGGAGCCAGGGTCAGAGACTGCTCCTGGGGGAAGGGGCTGCTGTCCCCAACATCCTGGGATAACGGCCAGGTGGCAGCACAGCCCAGGCAGGCTGGGGTACCAGCTTCTGCCCATCTGCCTCCTGCCTCCAGATAGAGGACCCCGTCTTTCGGATTTCAACCCCTTTTTTCCACCCAGAAAACACTTTTCATAACACAGACCATCCCTGACCGTAAGAATCTTGCAGGTTGTCACCCATGCCCCAAATGGCTGGGGTCTTTTCTGTCTCCCTGCCTCCTTGGGGGCCCTTTGAGCATCCTTCCTCCAGTGAAGGGCACCCCAGAAACCTTCCTCTGCAGCTGCATGTTCCATTCCTCCCTTCTCCTACTCCTTTTGGGGTGAGTCTCTCCCCAGCCTTTCCTCTCATCTCCTCCATTTCCCCCCACTCTCTTTCATATGATGTGAAAGGGCTGAAGTTGGCCCCACTCACCACCCCTATGCTTGGGGTGAATCCTTGACCTGTGTCCACAACCCTCCCAGGCCACACTGCCCCCAGAAACACTCAGCCTTGATCAGGGGACCATTACCAAGGGCATCGTGACTTCCATTTCCTGCCAGAGCCCCAGACCAACCATGCCTTCTAGAAGGCTGCAGGCCCTTGCTCTTGACTTCCCTCCCCCCACCACCTTCTCAATCATCTTTCAAAACCCCTTCATGTGTTTTCAACCCAAGACACAGCACAAATTTTAGTAATCTAATGAAATCTCTTGTGCAACTTCTACATCTAAATGTTACACGTTCTTCCAGATGTCAAGTTGAAATGAATCCTCTGGACACTCCAGGAAAGAAAAAAAAAAAAAAAAGCCTCCTTAATGCTTCACACTTTCATCCGGACAAGCATGCCCACTTATGAGATTTTTCAGAAGTGTCTCTTGGGAATTCAAACTGTTCATCCCTTCAGTACAGGGTCTGACATTAGGAGTGGCAGGGCTGATTCACCTTTTAAGGCTTAAACCTTAACAGGGCTTGGTTTAGCAAATCAAAAACTGAAGTGCTTGTTTCCTAGGAGGGGGTTGACAAAGAATGATATCTGTAAAACTGAATCCATGAATATTTTCACCTGCTGTTCAGAAATACTCTGGCAAAAGTGGGTGGCGGTGTGCAGGGGGATCCCCTGCAACTAATTTCAGTGCCTCCATCTCGTGACACATCATTGCTCTCTTTTGTGCCTTGAGGGTGACGGGAGCAAACAGCACCCGCTCAGTCCGTGAATACCGCAGCCCCGTGAACGAGGGCTCGGCCACGTCCCCCAGAGCCGATCCCCGGCATCGTTTGTCCTGATGCCGATGTCATGGCTCCCCCAGGGAGGACGGGGTATCAGCCAGCCTTCGCTTTCGCTAGGAAGCCAGGCCTTCCTCTTCCTGACTGGCTCTCTGGCCGCCCAACTCTGGGATGGCCTCCACAGCCAGGGCACCCTTGGGACCCAAGTCATTGGCAGCGGTGCTTTTTGTCTGTTGAAGGTGGGGCAGGAATGGGACAGGGGGAGATAGAGGCAAAATGAAGTGACTCCTTGAGGAGCCCCGACCGCCCCCCGCAGGGCTGCTGCACCCTCCACACACACACCCACGCCTCTCTGTGTTCATGACCTGCTCTTTCCAAAGCAAAATATCATAGGGATATGGGGCCTTATGTGTCTTTTCTGTGAACTTGACTTGGTTCAGAAGGAAGCCTGAACCTTCGTGGTTAATGCTGAAGGTCTCAGCCTCCAGCATCTCGTCATAAAACACTCGCTGTCTGGAGCCTCCCCTCTGCCTGCTTCAAGGACGAGTTCTGCACAAGTGCTTCCAATCAAATCACAAAGATGTGCCCGAAGCGAGCAGCCCAAGCGGCAGGTAATTGTGAGCAGACGATATGAGCTCAGCCCAAGGCCTCTGGGGCCGAACCCCCGGGGGAGACATTGATGCTTTCGGATTCCGGATCCTCTGGAGACAGGAACCTGAGGGGGCCTTTCTAGAAGAAAACTCAAGCTGCTTCCCAGCCCCCCCCCCGCCCCATCCCCAAACACAGCAGAGTTCTCTGCCAGATAGGTCTCTCGGGATCGTTTTTACAGCCTACAGGACCCAGGTCTCTCAAGCTCTCCAGCCCCGATGACACGTGCCTAAAGCTTCGCTTGTCTGTCCTCTAGGTCTGAAGGAAGGAAAGTGATGACGCCAGGGGTGTCAGCGAGAGAGCTTGAGAAAGAAGGAACTCTCCAGCCCTGGTCCCCCTTTACATAATGTCTAGGGCCTAGGGTGCCAAACACCCGGGGCTGGGTTTGGAAATTGTAGTTTCTGACCAGGATCCCTGAGAGGAAAAAGTAAAAGGAAAATCACAGACTCCGTGGGTCTCTTTTCCTCTCATGTAAATTACAGGGTTAGGGGGCATCCCAGTCATCTCTGGATTGCCCCTACAACCCAACACCCAGACTGTGGGAGCATGTCCCTCACCGCATCCGAGTAGGGACTCAGCCTGGCGCCCTCCTTTCCACGTGGCAGAGATTGTGCCCCATAGTCAAGGCCAAGGCTGCTCTTCACATTAAAACTATTAACGCTCTGTAGCAAGAAGCCAGAGCTTCAAACCCCAAACCTGTGGAATTTTGTATTCCACCAACATGTACTGAGTACTCCTTAAGGGCCCAGGTACAGGAATGATGGGAATTGGATCTGAGCATGGTTCCTGCCCTCAAGGAATTCATGGTCTAAAGGAAGAAACAAACAAACAAAACAGGAGTATCTAAGGAAAACCTCTCCATCTCTCAGAGGTTGACTCAACCCTGTTAGCAACAGCCCCTACCATGAATTAATTCAGCAGGGAACCAAGAGGACTTGTAATCCTGGGGTTGGAGTGGCGCTGGGTGGGGGGCAGGAAGGGGAAGGGGGACAAGGAGAGGGATTTAAGAGAAAGCATCCCTTGCATAAATCTCTATTTGCTATGAGCTACATCGAGGTGTCTGCTCAAGGCTGAAGGTCTGGGCTGATTAGGATATGTCAGAGACAGATCACTTAGATTTAGTAGTGAGAGCTCTCTGAATGGGACTCATCCCCTTTCACCCTCCTTAAGGTATAAAACAGTGCCCAATCAGCAGTTGCCTCTATGTACCACAGAGAGGAAGTTTGAGCAATGCAGGTTTTGTTGGAACCAGCTCATTAAAGCACCGTTATGACTGACTGCAGCCTGTTGAAATGAGGACAAGGTTTTTCTGCAGAAAATTATAGACTGTATCCCCAGCTCTGAAAAGGGGGTTTAGGAAGCAAATTCACATACTAGGAGGATGTGAGCTTCATTAAAGTTCAGGCAAAGGATTTCATTGCTTCATCTGGATTAAAACCTTAAGATGCCAGCTCCAAGTGATCCTGACATACGAGTGGTGGTTTCTGCTGGCCATTTAAGGATGCCCTCCCATCAGGGTGGGAGTCAGGGAGCTGAAGACTTCTTAGTGTTTATCCTGGTTGTGTTTGTCTTTGCTTTTAATTTAGATGGAGCCTTTCAGTGAAGGTATTGCAGGTGTGAAGGTTGCATCAGACTCCTGAAGATAGAACCAAAAAGTTCAGAGGCCTGCCCCCCAACTCTCCTCCCCCGGGGTGCAGTGAAGGCGCGCTCTCCTAGTCTCTGCCCTTCCAAATGCTACCTTAGGGCTTCCATCTGATCCATCTGCTCCATCTTAACCCTCCAAGAAGCTCCATCCAGTTGTCTTCCTCACTGGGACAGAGATGTTGGTTTCCAGTCTCCCCCTGGGATGCTCCCCACTTAGAGCTTTTGCCCAGGTCGTTGTCCCGGCTGCCTTGTCATGTTTTCCCTGGATTCTTCTTCCCTCGACTCTGCTCCTCAGTCCAGTTTCCCGATAACCAGAGGCATGGCGTGCTGCCCCCAGTGCTAGCTGGGTCTCTCTCTCTCTCACCTCCGCCCCTGGCACAGCCCGGGCTCCCTCCCCCAGCAAGGGTCCTTTCCCCTCTCCCCACCACCCTTCTCAGCACACAGCAAACAAGAGAAGAGGGAGGTGTGGGATGTCACCCCGAAGCATGGGGTGGAGTCTCAAGAGTTGGTCTGCTGAAACGTGTAAGGTGCCTGCTTCTGGAAGCCACCTGCCTCCCTGTCTTCATTTCCAAACACTGAAAAACGGTGCTCACAAGCCCTTCTTTGCCCCAACCTCTTGACTCTGCAAACTGGCCCTGTCCCGGCTATTCTGTGTGCCTGGCCAGCCCCCACAGCCAAAGCCTCTCCTTGCTCAGCAACATCAACTTTGGGAAAGTATCTCTCTAGCCATCCAAGTGAAGACTTCCTGCCGGCCCCTTCTGCACACAAGTCTTGCACACATTTGTGCCTCCTTCTCCTAGAATGAAAAGGCAATTAGAAAGTCCCCTGGGAGACGCCATTGCCTTCTCTTGGCAACACGGAGCGGTCAGGCCAAGTAACCGCGGGACGATGACACTTGTCTGATGAAACCAGGTCTTCACAGACAGACACTCTCCCCCGGGGAGGTCTGGAAGGGGAAGCACCCAGCTCCGCCAGCCCTGGGGCATACAGAGCATTCAGTATGCTGGGGAGAATCCTGAGGCGGCCTGGGAGGTGGCGGCTCAGTGATGTAAAAAGGAAACCAAAGCCGGCCAGACAGGGACTCGTGAAAAGGGGGCTTCCCCTGATGCAGAAAGGGATGCTATCACAAAACAGAACCTGGAACACAGCATCCACCTCTGTCACCCTGGGCTGCAGGGCTTCTCTGTGGCCCTCCTCCGCCCAGGACATCAGCTCTCTTCTGCATGGAGGATCCAGCCCTTACTCGCAGAGGCTCTTTCCTTCCTGGGTGGTGTCTCCACGGTGCACAACAGTTTCCGGTTACAATCTCTTGTCTCCTCAAATCTGATTGGCCAGTGAGAGGCTCTGGGCACCTACAGCCACTAGACAGATCCTGATGCTCCTGGGGTCCAAAGTCCACCCAGTTCTAAGCAGAACAGGAGCTCCGAAGTCAGGAACGTTGCCTAACCTGGCGGAAGCACAAAGGGAATTCAGAGATGGGAGTTCACTGGTGGTGGTGATGGAGGCCAGGCCATCTCGGTGGCCTGCCCGTTAATAAGGACTGCAGCGCTGAGGGGCAGCCAGCATTCGTAGGCGGGACCCTGAGAAGGGAGGAGCCAACAGAAGGTACTGCTAGAGAGAAATCAAGGAGCCTGAGGCTACGGGAAAGGACTTAAAGACTTGGCCCATGGGAAGAAGACTGCTGCTGCTGCTGCTGCTGCAAGGTCGCTTCAGTCGTGTCCGACTCTGTGTGACCCCATAGACGGCAGCCCACCAGGCTCTACCGTACCTGGGACTCTCCAGGCAAGAATACTGGAGTGGGTTGCCATTTCCTTCTCCAGGGAAGAAGACTAGGTGGTCTTTGATCATTGCAGGCAGAGGTAGCAAAGGAGAAAACAGTGTGGGCAGTCACATGGGCAGAGACCAGGGGAAGACAGAAGGCCAGGCTGACTTGAGAGGATGCCTGAGAACTTTCTGGAAAAGAGGGAAATGGAAGGAAAATGGGAGGTGTAAGAGGACTTAGTCCTTCTTCCTTCGGAGAGGGCAAAGTGTTCACAGGAGGAGTGTGTTTTAGGTTTGGAAGCTCAGTTCTGCAACAACTGATTAACTATAAAGCTGCAGTCTGTACTTCAGCTTCCTCTTCTGAAAAGCAAAAGCAGTCCATAAGTTAAGGGAACGATAAAAAGATGAATCAGATGTGTCCCCTGGTTGACCTACACTGGGTTCAGTTCAGTAAGGGCTCAATGGGACCCTTCATGGTCCAGAAGCTTCCCTACAAGTGTAGTGTGTCTCTCCTCCATGTATTCATCACCTGCAGTGGTTTTCTCTCAGCCCCTGCCTCCATCTGCCTCGGGGCTCTCCCGAGCTCCCCTCCTAGCTGGACCAGGCAGTGGGGCCCCAGCCTATATGTACCATCCTGACCACAGCCAGGGGTCTGCGGGCAGGCCCACAACAGATGCTGGGTGCACTGAGTGACCTCCCCAGCCACAAAAAGTCTCTCCTCTGAGCTCCAGCTTTGTCCAAACACTGGCCACTCACAAGGAAGAGAGAGGGCATGTGTGTGGGCCTTAGCTTCCTTGTCTTTAAAATGGAAGCCTGGGTCTTCGAGTCCTCTCGGAAGCCTCTCTTGGAAAAGAAGCTGATTTTTTTGAGGGGAAAAAAATCATCATTTTCTAGATTTAATAAGCAGAAAAATAAGTCCAAACACTGGCCACTCACAAGGAAGAGAGAGGGCATGTGTGTGGGCCTTAGCTTCCTTGTCTTTAAAATGGAAGCCTGGGTCTTCGAGTCCTCTCGGAAGCCTCTCTTGGAAAAGAAGCTGATTTTTTTGAGGGGAAAAAAATCATCATTTTCTAGATTTAATAAGCAGAAAAATATGGGAAAGGTACACCCATTGAAATGTCTCTTTGAGAGGTGCTGTGAGGTTACCAGCGGAGGTAGATTTGACCTCCTGCAGCTCCCTCAGAGCTCAGAGAAGCTCTGTGGTTTAAAAAAAAAAAAAAAAAAAAAACACACAACAAAAAAATATGCTCTTGATACAGGAGCTCTGTATCAAGAGAGAAAAAAATTCAGAAGAGAAACTGGCTCTTTCTTTCTTCCCACTCTCCACTCATTCCTTTCTTGGCGGGCTGAATCGCAGTGTCATGGTGGGAGGGGACATTTGAAGTTCCATAGAGCCTCCACCAAGGCCAGAAACTGGCTCGAGAACTTAATCACAGTGGGACCCTCAATCCACATGCAGTTCCTCCGAGAGACCCTGACTGGGCAGAGTGAACACTTTGCCCTTCTGATCAGGCCATGCTCGGGCCCACCGGGCAGGTCCTGAAATTTCATCCACGTAGGCTAGCATGTCCACCTCCCCTGCTAGACTGTGAGCTCCTCGAGGGCAGGGATGGTGGGGCCCCTTTTCAATCACGGAGCACACTTGTTTCCCGACGACTGACTTGTAGATGACTTAAAAAGCATCCGTGATGTATTTTAATTGGGTAATTGACTTTGGTAAACAGTAGGCAGTGGTACCATGACCAGAGCTGAAGGATACGGACCGAAGAGAAGTCGTGAAGAGTGCAAACCATGAGTTTATTTGAAGGGGGAAGGGGCGGCCACTGAGTTTGATGTGCCAGCTGAAAGTGTCCAGTCTGGTGTAAAGCATCTGGAGATACAGAACTTAGGGCTCAGAAAAGCGGTCAGGAATATGTTTGGGGAAATCAGCATATTGACTTGTGCATCATGGGTATGTATGAGACGGGCCCAGGAGAGAAGAGTGATCAGAGCTCTTGACACTGAAATTCTGGGCAGTCCATTTCTTAGAGGACAAGGAGGTTGGCCTTAGAACTGCAGAAAAGCCAGAGGGACTAGCAAGGGGATCATGGGGGCAAAGGGAGGAGGGAGTTTCAAGAAGGAAAGCCTGGAAACTGAAGCGGGGTCCTTAACAAAGCGGTTTTGAGAGAGACAGAGTGGGTGGGGGCAGGCCTGATGGTCAAGTTCTTCCTATAGTAATGGAAAGTGTGGCAATAAATTGACGAATGTGATATTACAAGGAGCAAGGTGGATGCAGCAAAAAGTTTTATAAGCAAAACAAGCAAACAAACAAACAAACAAAAAAAAAACCCACAGGAGCCTTAGCTAGCCCTCTGCCTGGCTATGCTGCTTTCTATAGTGAAAGATGTTTTAACCAGGAGATGAGAAGCTGAGGTTCTCCAGGTCTTGCGTAAACTCCTTGTTGTCGTCCTCTTCTTTGAGTCTGTTGCTTATCTCATGGGAGAATGGCAAGAAAGACTAATTCCATTATGGAAAGCATCCCCAACAGGACACGGAAGCACACAAATGTCCCCCTAGGGGTCTGCATCTGGCTGTGCGGGGAACAGGATGCGTGGATTCTACATGAGGCTAAAATGGAAAAGTTGCCTTCCTCGAATCGCAAGCAGAAGCTATACACACAAAACAAAAGATAACTTCCTGTACACTCGAGGTCCTTCTTCCTCTACCTCCGGTCTGCTCAGAGGACTGGGTAAGGAGCAATAGAGGAAATGGAAACAGCAGCAGAGCACCTGTCCTCCAGGGGTCTGCAGGCTACCTATAACTGCACTCGAATGCTCCAAGGGCCTCTTGATTTTGGGAATCATCCAAACCAGAACTAGGGGTGGGGCCACTGGACCTGTCAATTGCTAGCCTTGAGTAAGGAACATGAAACTCCCTGGGCCTGATTCTTGGTCAGCAAAACAGGAAGAATTCCTCACATATTTATATTAGGACTGGAAACATGCATGAAGCACTTGACATGGCGGCTGGCATATACACGGAAGAGTTGGCTTGATCATTCTGGGCACAATGTGAGGCCAGAATTCACACAAAATTGAGCCAGGTAGGGCAGAAGAACGTGAAAATAAACATTAGCCTTCCACGGTAAATTGTTTTCCCTCTAAACAAGATGCTGCTAGCGAAGTCTAACTTATTCATCCACCCATCCATCCATTCATTCAGCAAACGTTTTTGGAGCACCCCAAATGTTCCACACATTATGAACACATTAGGTCCTTAGCAGCAGAGCTAAGCCATCAGAGTTTTCTGATCAGATATTGGCAAATAAGTCAAGCTTCAAACCCAGGTAACTCCTATCTCCATTTTCCTTATGTGTATTGGAAATGCTGTAGAGAAATAAAACATGGTGTGAATCTCTAGAGCCATTTGGAGGGTTTCTTTCTTTCTTTAGTGAAATTTTTTCTGTTCAACTGCCCTGGCTTTTCACAAAGAATCTAGCATCTACAGATTGTGGAATTTCTAAGTAAAATAAAGAATCTGTCTTCATTTAATGGCTTTTAGAATAATGCTTGAAACATCCCTTTGTTGAAGTTCATCACTAGAGAACCGCTCTTCACTCCTGCAGGGACCTAACTCTTCACTCTTCACAGCTGAAAGAGTGTCGGGGATGAAGACGCTTTGGAGAGATGCGAGAAAGATCAAATTAGAAGTTTGTTTGTTTGTTTGTTTGTTTGTTTTTACTGGCCAAAACCTCCTCCCTTTTGAAAATATAAATATCTATGAAGTTTGACTGGTCTGCTCTTTGTTCCCTGGTCTCAGCCATCCATTTTTCTAATTTCTCTGCAAAATTCAAGCACATGCTCTCTTTACCCATGGCCCTCCCTTCTCTAAGAGAAAGCCAGCAGGTAGCCCATCCCAATCTCAGAAGAAGCTGCTGCTAAAAATTCCTACAAAGGAAAAGGGTAGAAGCCACAGAAGGTCCTCGACCTCTTGAGCCCAAACTCAAGAATTTGAGGGGCCCTCAACCATCAACCCGTCTCATCCTGGAGCTCTGTGCACCCGGAAATGCCACCTCTTACTCAAATAGGAAAGACTTAGCTCTGTCTCCTAACGTCTCATGGGACCAGGAGGAGTTGTAGTGATGTATTTATCAACCATGCACCTATTTTTTCTTGTTGCAGAACTGTGTCATCGATCATTGTCTAGGGCTTGGGTTTCCCTCTCCAGCCCTCCGCAGGGAGCTGGCCAGAAAGGGAGACTTAGATGCCAAATAATTCTTCAGAGAACTTTCTAGTGGATGAAGCACTCACAAAAGAAGAAGTGAGACATGTTCTTTATTACCCTGTGGATACCTCTTATCACACCAGATGACTCTCCTTGGTGTTTCTGGCATGTGTCTACTCACATCATCTTCAACAGCCATTGCAAGCTGTGCTACTCAAAGGGTGACCTGTGAATCAGCAGCAGCATCACCATCCAGGAGCTCATGAGCAGTAAGAGGCATCTCAGGCTCCCAACGAGAGCCAGTGAGATCTAAATGTGACTTTTAACAAGCTGGCATGTTCCTGTTCCTCTTTGAGAAGTGGTGCCCTAGTCACTGCTGTTATCCCCATTTCACAGATAATGAAACCAAGACACGGAGAAGCTAGGTAACATGCACGAGAATATGCAGAAAGTTAAGTGGCAGAGCTGGGATTCACACTGAAGACGTCAGGCGTCAGAGCCCGCTCTCTGCAGCCCACACAATGCTGACATTGAATCACCACTTAAATACATCCCCAGACTAATTGCTTATCCCCAGGCCCCTCCACTCTGCTGCCAGGCTAGACACAAAACCCTGCTTCATCATCCATCCCAACCCAGTAGTCAATGTCTCCCCAGGACCCCAAAGACTGGGCCTATATCCTCTTTCACAGAGGATAAGACCCCTGACAGTATGGCCCCAGGCAGCCTTACCAGCACCATCTTTCAGCTTTCTCTGCCTCCCCACTCCTGTCACCCAAACTTGGGGACACCCGTGCCTCCTCTCACAGATGGGAAGTGCCTTGTACCTAGAATTTTCCTCCTCCTCCACCTGGCAAGCCCAAACCCAAGCCCAAGTGTCAGTTCAACGTGGAGACACTTCCTAGCACCTCTGGCCAAACTGTGTCATCTGAGGCCCTGCGTGCAGGCTTGCAATGCATAGCTCACAACATGCTGATAAATCTTGTAAGAAGTTATGGATACACATCTCTCCTACAACTCCAAAACATGACACCGCCCCCCACTAGAAGAGGCTACACTCACGTCCACAGAGGCCACACTCGTGTCCACAGGGACCACCGCAGCACTTTACCCGCAGTGGTGAGCTGTCGCGCGGTGAGTCAGTAAAGCGAGTCGGCTGCCCTGCTCCGCAGATGAATGGGAAGAATGGAGCGTTTTACCCAGTGACACTTCTGCGTAAAGGGCAAGGGTCACCTTCCAGACTATGTTTTGGAGAAAGGCAATCCTGGAAGAAGCAGTTCAGACTATTTGATAAGGAGCCTCATCTTAGAAGGCACCAACTTCTCCACCAAGTCTCTTAGAGGAGAGGCTGGAGAACACAGTTTCACCATCATAACCTTTCTGTTCGTACCATGATACTCAAGGAAATTTACTCAATGTCCCCTTAGATTGCAATGTTCTTAACTAAAAGTGATATCCTGTGTGAAGCCAGCGCCCAGGCTATTTGGCCTGGTGGGACCAGCAAGGCAGTATCTATTTTTTGAAAAATCTTAGATGTCAACACTTTGCCCAAAATATTCAAAGGAAAACCAAAAATTAAGCCAGAGACTGTATCAGAAGGGGAGACTAAAAAACCTGTCCAGTTTTTTTCTTGATTACCAAAGAATATGCCTATTTGAAAAGGGTCTCCATTGTTAAGTATCATAGTTGGAATTCCAATTTAATATTTTAACTTCTTATTCTTTTTGCAACCCCATGTACTGTAGCCCACCAGGCTCCTCTGTCCATGGGATGGATTCTCCAGGCAAGAAGACTGGAGTGGGTTGCCATTCTCTTCTCCAGGGCATCTTCCCAACCCAGGGGTTAAAAACTGGGCCTCCTGCATTGCAGGCAGACTCTTTACCATCTGAGCCACAGAGAAGCCCAATATTTTAGTTAATTTAATATCAAACTGATATCTAATATTAATTTTTTTAACTTTATAAACCCTTGAAGTTTCCAACCGTTTGTAATATTCACAGGTGGGCCTCAGGAAATGGTGATCCTGGAGGGATTTGCAAGACCTACTTTTACTTCTCACCCCCCACCATCTAGAATCAGTAGGAGTGATCTGTGTATGTCTGCCGTGGAACCTTTCTTTGCCCAGGGACTCTGAGGACCCTCCACGCAGTCCTGGATCCCGCAGCTAGTCCTGGATCCCACTAGCTCTCAACATGCGGAAAAACAAACCGGGCACCTCACTTCTGGCCTTTGTGTTCTTCCCTGGACCTGTGGTGCCACCTCATGCCTGCCCATTTGCCATCACCCTAAATCCCTCAACCAGTCCCTCAACGTCCATCTCCTCTACTGGCACAGAGAGGGCTAGCTAGTGACGTCTGCCACCACGCCCACCAGGAAGCTCTCCTTGCCACCTCCCTTATCCTTAAAGAACTTTTGAAACGCAAGGGTAATTGGCAATTAATGTATCTGACCACATGTTTCTGCCAGCCTGATATCAGGAGCTAAATTATACTCCATTCGTTTCTCCCCGTAGCGCCTGGCACCTAACAAGTACTCAATAAATGTTTGTTGGATTAGCTGGATGAGTAAATATTCCTGCACATTTTATGAATGCTAGCTGTGACTATAGACAAACACAGAAGTCTGTGTGTTTAGAATAGTCTTTCCTGAGTGCAGTTTTTAATTGTGCTGTATTAAAAAGAGACAAATTGTAAAGAATATTGATGAGTTGTGCTCATGATATCTTGTTTCTGTTAATTAGGAAAGTTGCAGTAGTTCCAAGTAAAATGGGACTTGGGTCACCCATGCAATAGGTATGTAAGGCAGAAACAAGAGTAAGGTAGAATCAGTCCTGCTGATTCTAGATGGTGGGGGGTGAGACGTAAAAATAGGTCTTGCAAATCCCTCCAGGATCACCCTTTCCTGAGGCCCACCTGTGAATATTACAAAATTCTAGGCAAGCCAGAATTCTGCTGCACCAAGACAGCTTTTAACCTCAATCTCTACTGCTAACACAGTGGAAGGAGGGGAAAGGGGTTTATAGGGATATTGGGAAACGCTATGGAGGAAAACATAAGAGTAGACAAATATTTTCCAGGCAGCCCTCACACCAGATGATCTCCACTTTTTGCCCCTCCTCCTTTGTTTCCTAAAACAAGACTGTAAAGCTTTTTTCAATACCACAGAACACAACACAATCAGAAGGGACTTGAAAAGTGACTCTTCCTCACTGGGGGCTCTCAAGGCACCACCATGATGAAAATTTATCTAACACCAATCAGCAGCTCCCCTGGACTTAGACAACATTTTGAAAAATTATTGTGAAAAATTGCAGCAGAGAGACTGGGATCGCTTGTAGCATTCACTTTGTAGCAAGAAGTGCAGACAGTGGTTAAGAGCTTTGAAGCCAGGTCGCCTGGGCTTGCCTCTGGATCACCTGGTGAGCAGCTCTCACTTTTGTTCAAGTAACCTAGCCTCACTGTCTCAATTTTCCTTCTCTGTAAAATGGGGATAATTATACCTTAAAGAGTTGCTTTGAGGATGAAATAGGTTAATACTGAGAAATAAATGGGTTAACGTTATCAAGGGCTTAGAAACATGCTTGGCATGTGCCAAACACTGTAGTTACACAAAGAGTAACGTCCAGCGCAGCCGCGACAAGCACAAGTCGGATAAAGACACAAAAGGAAGGCATGATATCCATATTCTTTTGTGAAGTGTCTGTTCAAGTCCCTTGCTCATTTTAATTGGGTGATTTGTCCACTTTTTATTTCTAAGAGTTCTCTATTGACTCTGAGTCCCAGTCCTTTGTGAGATATGCGTATTTGAAACACATCAGAAGATGCTCAGAATCATAACTCAGTAGGAAAATGCAAATTAGAACCACAATGATGACACCCACAAGAATGGCTAGCATTAAAAAGACGAATGAGACCAAGTCTTGGGGAGGATGTGGAGCAACTGCAATTCTCAGTGCACTGCTGGGGAGAGTGTAAAATGACATAACCATTTTGGTAAACAGTTTGGTAGTTTCTCACAGAGGTAAACATTCACTTACCCTATGACTTGGGTATTTACCCAAGAGAAATGAAAGCACATGTTTACACAAAGAACTTAGACAAGAACATTCACAGCTGCATTATTCAGAATAGCCCAACACTGGAAACAACCCAAATGTCCATCAACAGCAGAAGGGACAGCACCTGATGGGCTACTGATCTAATGGAACAATGGCCAAGATGAATCTCATGGACATGATGTTGAGCGAAAGCTGAGTAGATAGCATGTGCTTTCATTTATGTAAATTTCAAGGACAGGCAAAACTACAGAGATAGAAATAAGAAAGCAGTTAGCTCTGGGCAGGAGGCGGGGCGGGGCGGGGAGCTCCTACAATGCACAGGACAGCTACCCACAAGAAAGGATGGCCGAGCACCCCCACGTCAGTAGTGCAGAGGTTGAGAAATCCTTGTCTGGAGTAATGGGAATGTTCTATAGCTGGATTGGTTACATGGGTTTGGCAAAACTCATCAAACCATATTTTGCTGGATGTAACTACTAACCCCAGTTTTAAAAAGACACTGAACAAAATGACAAAAGGAAAGGAAACACATCATGAGATGTTTCCTTGGACACACGTGGTTCCATTATTAACCTTCTGAGGAAGACGCCTCAGTTTTACTATATCCATGCTGCACCTACACCTCTATTGTATGTAGTCTGATTTTGACAACCATTAATAAACATATGTAATTCATCTAGAGGGTGAGTTCATTTATTCGCCACTAATCCTTTTGGATGACCCTACCAAACCCTGAGTTAACCGCAATTCCTTCTGAGGTTGAGGCCAGATCTCAACCAGGAAGGACCCCAACGGCAGCCTAGCAATTAGAAGCCTTGCACACAGTGGATAGGTAACCTTTGCATAAAACTCATTCCTTTAAATAGCTTGGAAGACACTGAAAGGCAATAGTTTTTAGTAGATTTTTTTTTTTTTTTAGTGTTTGAGAAATAGATCTGTAGAAGAGCATAGGAAGCTAGGAAATGTATCTTACCTTTTGAGAGAATATCAGGGCATGAGCAAATCCTTCCACAAACTATTCCTTGGTGCCTCAGCCAGAGAAGCGCTAATAAAGGTTAGCAACCCCATCCGACTGTATAGAGCCAGAACATTTGAAAGGTATTGTCACACAGAACAAGTAATTGATCATCACAGCAACTCTGAAAGGTAAGACAGCTATTAATCCTCCCACAAATAAGTGACTCTTAGAATTTAATTTAGATGCTTTGCTGATGGCACAAACGGACTCAGGACACAAACCCATGATCCTGTGGAAGGGCATGGATGGAGGAAACCCAGAGGCAGGAGTCTATATGGCCAAGGCAGCTTGCAACTGGAGCCTGAGCCCCCAGTTCCACTTTTGGACCACACTCTGGGTACCTGGGAACCCAACTTTGTTGCCCAAAGAGCCCCAGGCCCACATCCACGGGCACCGTGAGCATCTTTCCCAACTCTGTTGTCCTAAGTATAGACCATATCACCAGTGTGACCATGCTTAGAACAAAAGGGTGTTCACAGTTATCAGAGAAGACAGGATCAGTAGCACTTGGGAGTGTGGGCTGGGTCATCTACATGTCGACATTTGGGCTCCTTGTAACATAGGATGAAAATTGGGATGAGAAGGAAACGGGTAGTCAGGCCAGTGACCATTTTTCCCAGTGCTACCATGTTCTGCAATACAAAGAGTATAAGAACTCTTAAGTCTGAACCTGGCCTTCCAGATCATCATGAAGGTATATTTGTTAAAGTAGGAATAGAGTATGAATAGTTTGCTAGTTTGGTTTATGGGCTTCCCCTGTGGCTAAGACAGTAAAGAACCTGTCTTTACTGGACACCAAGGTTCAATCCCTGGGTCAAGAAGATCCCCTGGAGAAGGAAATGGCAACCCACTCCAATATTCTTGCCTGGAGAATTCCATAGACAGAGGAGCCTGGTGGGCTACCTTCCATGAGGTTGCAAAAAGTCGGATAGAACTAAACGACNTGGGTCAAGAAGATCCCCTGGAGAAGGAAATGGCAACCCACTCCAATATTCTTGCCTGGAGAATTCCATAGACAGAGGAGCCTGGTGGGCTACCTTCCATGAGGTTGCAAAAAGTCGGATAGAACTAAACGACTACACTTTCACTTTCTTTTTTCAGTTTGGTCTATAATTTACATTTTGTCAAAAAGTATGTGGACCTTCATCTGTACCCTTGTCTTATGCCATACAAATCTTCAGACAGGTCTGAAGTCAGGCACAAATGGGAAAATCAAGGACATTCAGTTGGGCTATAGTACCAGGCGTTCTAGCTTTAGTAGGAGTCGTAAAGAAGTAGAGAGAGGAAAAGGCTTCCCAATACCTCTAGAATCCCTTTCCTCCTACCTTGTTTTTGCTTTATTCACTAAGTCATGTCGAACTCCTTTGCAATCCCATGGACTGTAACTTGCCAGGCTCTTCTGTCTATGGAAGAATATTGGAGTGGGTTGCCATTTCTTTCTCTAGGGGATCCTCCCGACCCAGGGATCAAACTCCGGTCTCCTGCATTGCAGGTGGGTTCTTTACCGCAGAGCCACCAGGGAAGCCTTCCTCCTGCCCTTGAATTCTTCTCTTAGAAAACTATTGTTTCTCACCCACACCCCTATTCCGCTGGTAAAGAAAAAGGAGAACGAGATGACTGTTGATTGTTTCGTATCCATAGTTCTAAACAATTTCCTGTGTTAACTGATTTTAATGGGAATACCACTAAGGATGCACTGTGAAGTCTAGATACAGGATACTTCATAAGACCATTCTTTATCATGTAAGTACCCATTCCCAATTTTCTAAAATTTATTAGCGATGGACAGGCTTGTCAAATAATTTTGGTATCTACTGAAATGATCATTTTTTTTGCTTGTTTGCTTCAGTGCAATGAAAACTAAATGGCCATGAATTTCCTAGTATAAATCAATTTTTCTCAATTTCAAAACATTGAAATGTTGATACTTTAACATTTTGTCTTAAGCAGTATTTTTTCCATATTGTTAATTTTTCTCCCATTTTGTCTGATTTTTTAAAGCCAAGAAAAGCTAACAGAAGAATCATGGTTTTTGAAATTTATGAGAATTCATTCATTAATCTATCTAGTCTTAGAGATTTTTTAATACCTTGATAATTTATAAATTTTTACCTTAGCTATTTCTTTTATTTCTTCAGTTCCTAGAGATCATCTGAGTCATGTGTATTTTTTTTTCAAAATCATATTTGTAATTTCAAGAATATTACNGTTTTTGAAATTTATGAGAATTCATTCATTAATCTATCTAGTCTTAGAGATTTTTTAATACCTTGATAATTTATAAATTTTTACCTTAGCTATTTCTTTTATTTCTTCAGTTCCTAGAGATCATCTGAGTCATGTGTATTTTTTTTTCAAAATCATATTTGTAATTTCAAGAATATTACCAAAATTGTGCATGATTTTTATAGTCATTTTAAAGTCTTTTTTCTGTTTGGCCAACATTTTCTTTCTCATTCCTAAGTTTGTTCAGTCGTATAGTTGTGTCCGACTCTCAGATTCCATGGACTACAGCACACCAGGCTTCCCTGTCCATCACCAATTCCCAAAGCTTGCTCAAACTCATATACATTGAGTGAGTGACACCATCCAACCATCTTATCCTCTGTCATCCCCTTCTCCTCCCGACTTCAATCTTTCCCAGCTCAGGGTCTTTTCCAATGGGAGTCAGTTCTTTGCATCAAGTGGCCAAAGTATTGGAGTTTCAGCATCAACATCACTCCTTCCAATGAATATTCAGGTCTGATTTCCTTTAGGATGGACTGGTTGGATCTCCTTGCTGTCCAAGGGACTCTCAAGAGTCTTCTCCAACACCACAGTTCAAAAGCATCAATTCTTTGGCACTCAGCTTTCTTTATGGTCCACCTCTCACATTCGTATGTGACTACTGGAGAAACCATAACTTTGATTAGACAGACCTTTGTCAGCAAAGTAATGTCTCTGCTTTTTAACATGCTGTCTAGGTTGGTCATAGCTTTTCTTCTAAGGAGCAAGTGTTTTTTAATTTTGTGGCTGCAGTCACCATCTGCAGTGATTTTGGAGCCCAAAAAAATAGTCTGTCACTATTTCCATTGTTTCCCCATCTATTTGCCATGAAGTGATGGGACCAGATGCCATAGCTTAGTTCTCTGAATGTTGAGTTTTAAGCCAACTTTTTCATTCTCCTCTTCCACTTTCATCAAGAGGCTCTTTAGTTCTTCGCTTTCTGCCATAAGGGTAGTGTCATCTGCATATCTGAGGTTATTGATATTTCTGCCGGCAATCTTGATTCCAGCTTGTGTTTCATCCAGCCCAGCATTTCACATGAGGTATTCTGCATATAAGTTGAATAAGCAGGGTGACAATATACAGCCTTGACATACTCCTTTTCCAATTTGGAACCAGTCTGTTGTTCCATGTCCAGTTCTAATTGTTGCTTCTCGACCTGCATACAGATTTCTCAAGAGGCAGGTAAAGTGGTCTGGTATTCTCATTTCTTAAGAATTTTCCACAGTTTGCTGTGATCTACACAGTCAAAGGCTTTAGCATAGTCAATAAAGCAAAAGTAGATGTTTTTCTGGAACTCTTGCTTTTTTGATGATCCAGTGGATGTTGGCAATTTGATCTCTGGTTCCTCTGCCTGTTCTAAAACCAGCTTGAATACCTGGAAGTTCACGGTTCATGTACTGTTGAAGCCTGGGTTGGAGAATTTTGAGCATTACTTTGCTATGGTGTGAGATGAGTGCAATTGTGTGGTAGTTTGAACATTCTTTGGCATTGCCTTTCTTTGGGATTGGAATGAAAACTGACCTTTTCCAGTCCTGTGGCCACTGCTGAGTTTTCCAAATTTGCTGGCATATTGAGTGCAGCACTTTCACAGCATCATCTTCCAGGATTTGAAACAGCTCAACTGGAATTCCATCACTTCCACTAGCTTTGTTCATAGTGATGCTTCTTAAGGCCCACTTGACTTCACATTCCAGGATGTCTGGCTCTAGGTAAGTGATCACACCATCATGATTATCTGTGTTGTGAAGATCTTTTCTGTATAATTTTCTTCTGTGTATTCTTGCCACCTCTTCCTAATATCTTCTGCTTCTGTTAGGTCCATACCATTTCTGTCCCATATCATGCCCATCTCTGCATGAAATGTGTTCTCTCTCTTTCCTGATAAAACTTGCCCGGTGACATTTTCTACTTCAGCAATTTTCAGGTTACATTTCAGAGCCACAGGAGAAACACATATTTTTATGTTATGTGTTTATTTTCATTCATCTCAAAAGTATCTTCTAATTCCTTTGTGATTTCTTCTTTGAATCACTTTTTTTTTGTATTTATTTATTTTTTTACACGAATGTGTTGTATAATTTCCACAAATTTTTTAATGTTCTAGTTTTCTTAACTAGTTCCTAGTTTCCCATTCATTGTGGTTAGTGAAGATACTTTGTACAATTTCAGAGTTTTTTCATTTGTTGAGATGTGCTGTGGCCTAATACGTGGTCTATTCTGGAGAATTTTCCAAGTGCACTTGAGAAGAGTGTGAATTATGCTATTGTTTGGTAGAGTGTATGTATATGTCTGCTAGGTCTAGTTTATCTGTAGTATTGTTCAATTCTATTTTCTTAATGATCTTTTGTCTGTATGTTCTATACATTATTGAGAATACAGTATTTAAGCTCCCATCTATTATGGTAGAATGGCCTATTTGTCTCTTCAATTCTGTCAATTGTTGATTTATATATATAGGCTCCATTTGGGGGTACATATAGGTTTATAATTATTATTGCTTCTTAATGAACTAATCCTTTCATCAATGGACTTCCCTGGTGGCTCAGCTGGTACAGCATCTGCCTGCAATGTGGGAGACCTGGGTTCAATCCCTGGGTTGGGAAGATCGCCTGGAGAAGGGAATGGCTACCTACTACAGTATTCTGGCCTGGAGAATTCCATGGACTGTAGAGTCCATGGGGTTGCAAAGAGTCGGACACGACTGAGTGACTTTCACTTTCACTTCACTTTGTATTGATATATAATGTCCTTCCTTTTCTGTTATAACAGTTTTTAACTTAAAATCCGCTTTGTCTGACATTAGTATAACCACCTCTTTTGGTTGCTATTTGCATGGAATTTTTTTTTTTCATTCTTTCACTTTTAACCTATTTGGGTCTTTGGATGTAAAATGAATCTATTATAGGGAGCATACAATTGGATCATCCTTCCATTATCAGCATTTTAATTGGTGAGCTTAATCCATTTACATTTAAAGTAATCGCTGACAAGAAAAAATTTGCTTCTGTCCTTTTACTATTTGCTTTCTAAACATGGTATCTTTTTTTTTTTTTTGTCCCTCTGTTCCTCTGTTACTATTTTCTTTTGTATCTAATTGATCTTCATTCCTTCCTCATTTCTCTTTCTGCACATTTTAAAGTTATTTTCTTATGACTTACCCTGAGAATTGCAGTTAGCATTCCAAATTTATAACACTCTGCTTTAAATTGATACATGTTAGCACCGGTAACATACACAATATCTGCCCCCATTCCATTACATTGTTGGTGTCACAAATCACATCTTTATACATTGTGTGTTCTTGATCTTCTGGGTTTATCCTGCTTGGTGTTCCCTGAGCTTCCTAAATCTGTATATTCCTACTTTTTTTTAATCAAATTTGAGTTTGGGCCCATTAGTTTTTTCAAACATTCCCTTTGCTTCCTTCTCTCCTCTCCCTCTAAGGTTGCCCTAGTACATATACCAGTGTCTAATGGTATACCACAGGTCTCTTAGACTTCATTCATTTTTCTTTATTCTTTTTTCTTTCTGCTCCTCAGATTGGTTGATTTCAATTGACTTACATTGAAGCTTGTTGATTCTTTCTTGTACTTCCTCAAATCCATTGTTGAAACTTTCTAGTGAATTTCCATTTTCTGCTACAAGGAACCTCTTCTTCTGGCTACAAAGAGCCTAAAACTCAGTCAGACATGTGAGCTTAGTGGTCTTCTTGGGCCCTTTCTGAGCACACATCAAGCCCTGGACACGTACACTGGCTTCTGGTTTCCCAAGTATGCCCAGGAGCTGACAAAGCCCTTACTTGGCCCTACTTTGCAGCCTCCTCCTCCCTAGGCTCTAGAGTTGGTCCGCTACTCACCCACCTGTTGTCCCCAGCTCCAGATGAGTTTCAGATAATAAGTAGTATGTTCCATTAAGTGCTCTTGACAGCCACTATCCAGGAGGTCACTCTAGTACTGAGAGAGTTCCAACAGGATGGAACCAAGGAAAGACATTCATCTTATTCCTCAGACTGTCCCCAGAAAGGGCAAAACCCACAGCTACAATTCCTTGAGAACAATATCCGTGTTCCCCATTTTGGTACCAGCAAGCTATGCTATGCTATGCTAGCTTATGGTATAGGCTTTATGGCTTTAGTTCAGCTGGATAGCGGGGGATTTGAGATGCATAAGTAAAAACACCACATTGCTCTTGCCAAAATTTAGCAGTTTCTTTCTTCATGAAGCACTCCCTTGATATAAGTTTTAACTAACTTCTAAAGTTCTAGAAAAGCTGATTCTGACAAATGAGGACCACTAGCCCCAGTGGAAGGAGGAATTCTTAGAACTTCCTACTCCACCTTTTTCAATGACTACTTATAAAACTTTTATCATTTTGTCAGTGGAATCACTGAAAAGCTTTAACATGTTAAAACTTTATTTATTGCCTAGGATTATATAAACTTTAAAAAAATTTTTGATAGTTCACAAAAATATGTATCTATAGAATGTAAAATTTGATTTATTAAATCAGCCTTATTAATTCATTTATTCAAATATCTTATATGTAATTTTTTCTTATCAGTCATATACATCAGAGCAGTGTTAACTATATTTATCAGGCTGTATGTTACACCCCTAGTACTTATTTATCTTATAACTGAAAGTTTGTACATTTTGACTACCTTCATTCAATTCCCCTTCCCCTAACCAACTACCTCTGGTAATCACAAATTCAATCTCTTTCTCTTTGAGTTTGTTTGTTCATTTGTTTGTTTTTAATATATAGTTGAGTTATAATACTGTTAGTTACTATTACATAGCGTAGTGATTTGATGTTTTTATCCATTTTAAACTGATCACCCCAATAATCTAGTTATGATATGTCTCCATACAGTGTTACACCACACCATATAATGTAACTATTGACAACATTCCCCACACTGTACAGTTCATATCTGTGACTCATTTATTTTGCTACTAGAAGCTCGTACCTCTTAATCCTCCTCACCTGTTTCATTCATCCCCCACTCGCATCCTCTCTGGCAACAGGAAGAACAAAGTTCCTGTTTGTTCTCTATATCTATAACTCTGCTTAGTTTAGTTCAGTTCAGTCCAGTCACTCAGTCGTGTCCGACTCTTCATGACCCCATAGATTCCCTGTCCCTCACCAACTCCCAGAGCTTGCTCAAATTCATGTCCACCGAGTCAGTGATGCTGACCGTCTCATCCTGTCCTCCCCTTCTCCTCCTGCCTTCAGTCGTTCCCAGAATCTGAATCTTCTCCAATGAGTCAGTTCTTCTCATCAAGTGGCCAAAGCGTTGGAGCTTCAGCTTCAGCATCAGTCCCTCCAATGTCCTTCTGTTTTGTTATGCTGGTTCGTTTTGCTTTTTAGATCCCATATATAAATGAAATCACATAGTATTTGTCTTTGACTTACTTTACAACATCATAATATTGTCTGGGCTCCCCTGGTAGCTCAGCTGGTAAAGAATCCACCTGCAATGCAGGAGATCCCTGTTCAATTCCTGGGTCCAGAAGATCCCCTAGAGAAGGGATAGGTTACCCACTCCAGTGTTCCTGGGCTTCCCTGGTGGCTCAGATGGTAAAGAATTCATCTGCAAGGCGGGAGACCTGGGTTCGATCCCTGGGTTGGGAAGATCCCCTGGAGGAGGTCATGGCGACTCCAGGATTCTTGCCTGGAGAATCCCCATGGACAAAGGAGCCTGCTGGGTTGCAGTCCATGGGGTCGAGAAGAGTCGGACATGACTGACTAAGCACAGCACAGCACAGTACTGTCTAGGTTCATCCAAGTTGTTGCAAATGGAAGGTTTTCATCCTTTTTATGGCTGAGTTATATTCCACAGCACATGTAAATTCTTTAACCCATTCATCTATGGAGGGACACTTAGGCTGCTTCCAAATTCTGGCTCTTGTAAATAATGCTGCAATGAGCATAAAGGCCTACACATCTTTTCTAAGTACTTTGTTTTCTTCAGATAAATACCCAAAAATGAAATTCCTGGGTCATATAGTAGTTCTATAATTTTTTGAGCAATCTCCATACTAAGTGGCCGCACCAATTTACATTCCCACCAACAATTCACAAGTGCTCCTGTTTCTCCACATCCTCAACCAGACTTTGCAATTTGCTGTCTCTCTGATATTGGCCATTCTGGCAGATGTGAGGTGATATCACACCGTGGTTCTGGCTTGCATTTCTTTGATGATAAATTAGCGATGTTGAGCATCTTCACGTACTTGTTAGCCGTTTGTGTGTTTTCTTTAGGGAAATGTCTGTTCAGATCTTCTGACCATTTCTTAAGGTTTTGATGTTGCTTTTTGAGTTTCTGATGTTGAATTGTGAGAGTTCGTTGTCTATTTTGGATATGAACCCCTTGTCAGATAATATTGTTTGCCAGTATCTCTTCCTATTCAGTATGTGGACTTTTTGCCCAGGGCCCATCAAAGTCAGGGACTTCCCTGGTGATCCGGTGGTTAAGACGCTGTGCCTCCAATGCAGCAGGCCACAGGGCTTCCTGTGGGAAGCTAGTAAAGAATCCATCTGCAATGTGGGAGATCAAACCCAGGCTTGATCCCTGGGTTGGGAAGATCCCCTGGAGAAGAGAAGACTCACTCCAGTATTCTGGCCTGGAGAATCCCATGGACTGTATAGTCCATGTGGTCACAAAGAGTCGGACACTACTGAGTGACTTTCACTTTCACCAAAGTCATAAGGCACAGAGGAAGAACTCTGTCATCTTGAGCCCCAGTCTTTCCCCTGAAAATTCTGCTGATGCTTTTCAGCTGTCTTTCAGTGCTATTGACTCAGAAAATGGTGTATTTGATTTATTCATATCTGGCATGTTCTTTGATTTTTGAATATTTTTATTCTTTATATTCAAAATATTACCAGCCTAGGTCCAGATGCTTATTATTCACTTTATCAGTTATGCAGGAAAGACCTAAATATGCTTCTTCAGCTCAAGCAAGATGTCTTCTATTTATTTGATCACTGTTTTTGCTCTACTGTTTTCTCTGGGGGATTTTTATTTTATGTAAATTGCATCTTCTCAATAAGTGTTCCTTGAAAGTGAAAGTCACTCAGTTGTGTCCAACTCTTTGAGACCCCATGGACTATACAGTCCATGGGATTCTCCAGTCCAGAATACTTGAGTGGGTAGCCTTTCCCTTCTCCAGAGGATCTTCCCAACTCAGGGATCGAACCCAGGTCTCCTGCATTGCAGGCAGATTTCTTTACCAGCTGAGCCACAAGGGAAGCCCAAGTGTTCCTTTGTTCTTATCTATTCTCTCATTTAAGTGCTCCAAGTACTCTTAGGCTGACTTTTGGGAGAATTTCTCAAGCCAGTATTTTTATTGATTCAATTTCCACCATTTATTTCCTCTCTGCCATTCCTAATTCAACAATCAAGCTTTTCATCTCCTTGCAAGATTCCTGGTCTCATCTGGTCCTTATTCATTATAATCAACCACCATAAAGGTAATTTCTGTCTTTAATCTTAATACATACCAAGTTCATGTTTTTTGGAGTTCTTTTTTGCATATTTTAATAACAATAGTATAGATATTCATTTATTGTAATTCTTCAGTGTCACCATCCTCTTTGCATTTTTTTTTTAATGCAGTCAATCCTTTTTTCCTTTTTCTCCTCTTTATACAGGAAGGTCTTTGCTTGTCCAGCATTGAGTTTGGAGATGAGTTCTGGCAGAGAACATAAAGCTCTCTAGTTGTATCATGCTGGCCCAAATTAAAAGGGAAGAGGGGATGTTCTGAATAACATATGATGTAACTTTGATCTTATGAAAGCAGGGCAGGTGGACAGCAGGGAGTTTCTAGAGCCAATAGCTATGAGCAAGGAGCTCCATTAATGTGCTACAGAAAATCTTGTCTATATTTGGGGCAGCAACCAGGAATCATTCAGGCCAGAGCATCCAATACTCATTAACTGGAAAAGTTGCCCTCAGCAGTCATCAGCCATTCACTCCAAGGCCATCGTCACTAATTGGAAACACATACTCTTTGTAGCTCCTGGGCCACATGGCCTATAGTACCTGGTACATTTCCAAGAAATGAAGATGAGATCAAGGTGAGTCTTTTGAAGGGTCGGTGGCCTATATTCTCTGCCTTCCCTGGCCCCTCCATAGAAGGGGACTCAGATCTTCAGTCTTTTTCTGAGTCCTTGGGGCCAGTTGTTTTCCAGAATTCAGATTTTAAAAAGGCAGAAGCAAGAGGAGGGTTATCATAACAGGAAAGAATCTTGCAGGGCAAGGGTGGAGTGTGCTGCTGCTGCTAAGTCACTTCAGTCGTGTCCGACTCTGTGTGACCCCATAGACGGCAGCCCACCAGGCTCCCCCATCCTTGGGATTCTCCAGGCAAGAATACTGGAGTGGGTTGCCATTTCCTACTCCAAAGCACGAAAGAGAAAAGTGAAAGTGAAGTCGCTCAGTCTGTCTGACTGTTAGCGACCCCATGGACTGCAGCCCACCAGGCCACTCCGTCCATTGGATTTTCCAGGCAAGAGTACTGGGGTGGGGTGCCATTGCCTTCCCCGAGGGTGGAGTGTAAGTTACACCAAAACATGCCACCCATGACTGAGGCAACTGGAGCATCGGGTCAGTCCCCTGGTTAAGCGTGAGGGAGAGAGAAGATGAGGGCTTTGAGTTCTTGCCAATGTGAAGGAACAAAGTGTCCTCCTGTGGCCCGAGGGCAGTTCTCCAAGAAAGAGCCTCAGGTCTCAGGTGTGGTCCCTGGGAAGTAAAAGCACATGCAAACAAAATTCTAAAAATAGACACCAGGGTTCTGGGCAGAGCACCTGCCTCGCCCATCATACGTGCATCACACAGTTCAGTTCAGTTCAGTTGCTCAGTCGTGTCCGACTCTTTGAGACCCCATGAATCGCAGCACGCCTCCCTGTCCATCACCATCTCCCGGAGTTCACTCAAACTCACGTCCATCGAGTCCATGATGCCATCCAGCCATCTCATCCTCAGTCGTCCCCTTCTCCTCCTGCCCTCAATCCCTCCCAGCATCAGAGTCTTTTCCAATGAGTCAACTCTTTGCATGAGGTGGCCAAAGGACTGGAGTTTCAGCTTTAGCATCATTCCTTCCAAAGAAATCCCAGGGTTGATCTCCTTCAGAATGGACTAGTTGGATCTCCTTGCAGTCCAAGGGACTCTCAAGAGTCTTCTCCAACACCACAGTTCAAAAGCATCAATTCTTCAGTGCTCAGCTTTCTTCACGGTCCAACTTTCACATCCATACATGACCGCAGGAAAAACCAGAGCCTTGACTAGGCGGACCTTAGTCGGCAAAGTAATGTCTCTGCTTTTGAATATACTATCCAGGTTGGTCATAACTTTTCTTCCAAGGAGTAAGCGTCTTTTAATTTCATGGCTGCAGTCACCATCTGCAGTGATTTTGGAGCCCAAAAAAATAAAGTCTGACACTGTTTCCACTGTTTCCCCATCTATTTCCCATGAAGTGATGGGACCGGATGCCATGATCTTCGTTTTCTGAATGTTGAGCTTTAAGCCAACTTTTTCNGTAAGCGTCTTTTAATTTCATGGCTGCAGTCACCATCTGCAGTGATTTTGGAGCCCAAAAAAATAAAGTCTGACACTGTTTCCACTGTTTCCCCATCTATTTCCCATGAAGTGATGGGACCGGATGCCATGATCTTCGTTTTCTGAATGTTGAGCTTTAAGCCAACTTTTTCGCTCTCCTCCTTCACTTTCATCAAGAGGCTTTTTAGCTCCTCCTCACTTTCTGCCATAAAGGAGTACGTCAAGGCTGTATATTGTCTCCCTGCTTATTTAACTTATATGCATCACACAACAACCAGGTAAGTTTCAGGCAACACCTTGGAATCAAACACATATTCTGCTGCAAAACATAAGAATCCCAGTAAATGAGATAAAGGGGACAAATCATATAAACATGTTAGAGCTTTCTTCAGAGTTAACGTACCTTAGAGCAGACAGGTTGGTGAAGTAATGTGATATAGATCATAAATACTCCGGAATTTTTTAAACTTTTATTGAGGTAAGACTAACATGAAAAAGTTGTATCTGTTTAATAGATACAATGCCAATACACTTTGGGGATAAGTACACAAACTCTGGAATTTTTCCTAAGGAATCATTCAGAATAACTTCAAACCCAGATTGCAAACTAGGCTAATACCTTTAGCTCTGCATGCAAAAATGGTCCATGTCATCCGGGAGTTCCGGTGGTCAGGTTGGAGCTGGATGTCAATTGGAAGCAAGTGCTCAGGTGAGGAACTAGTACCACGTTAGCTGCCATCTCTTACTATGTCCTGTGTCCCTCCTCTCGAGTCTCTGAACAGCCTCTCCTCAGGTCAACAGCCACGATCTCTTACTCACAGATAAGTGCATGTTAGCCAAAGCAGCAACTAACTCATTCATTTTCACCATTTCACCTGTGGGAATTTTTCTCGTGTATTCCCAATGTCATGACTATTATCCATCTCAGTTCAAGTAGGAGCAGAGTCTGCGAGGCCAAATCCATTTTGCTGCCAATTTTGAAAACAACTAAGCATCTTCAAATATATTCATGTTTTGGAATTGCAGACATGGGATCTCAGGCTCGTACTAAGGGACTTGTATTGTGATTTCTCACCTCCTTCTGCCCACTCAAGCAAGCTCCTTCTTTACACAAAGGGAATCACAAACTCCTCCTGAATCCAGAAATAGCTGCTGCTGCTAAGTCACTTCAGTCGTGTCCGACTCTGTGTGACCCCATAGATGGCAGCCCACCAGGCTCCCCCATCCCTGGGATCCTCCAGGAAAGAATACTGGAGTGGGTTGCCATTTCCTTCTCCAATGCATGAAAGAGAAAAGTGAAAGTGAAGTCGCTCAGTCCGTCTGACTGTTAGCGACCCCATGGACTGCAGCCCACCAGGCTACTCCGTCCATTGGATTTTCCAGGCAAGAGTACTGGGGTGGGGTGCCATTGCCTTCCCCGCCAGAAATAGCAATTCAGCAGAAATCCCTCAAAGTTTCCTGAATGTGGATGCCATACAACAGCTCCCTATTTTATTCTCCCGTGGGAAGAAAGGAGGGGAGAATAGCATGTTCTCAGGTTGCCTCTTACCCTGAAATCTTGCTTAGGGCATGTAATGCTGGAAGCAGGGCGGGGGTGGAAGACGGGTGTTTCAAGAGCTATGCCCTTTCTGATAAGGTGTCCTGCTTTGCTAATCAAGAGCACTTTACTAACTACCGGTAACTACTAAGTTCTTAGGTGTTTATTGCGGTCTCTGCCAGGACGCACGCATGTGTTTGCTGTTTGATGTTCCTTTTTCTCACCTCAGTCATATACTCCCATCAATGTGCAGTCCCTCTGAAGCTGCTATCGTGTCTTTACCACATAACTGGCATCGCTTATGTGTCAGAAACATCCATTAATTTATACCAACCACTTACTCATACACAAGTTTAAGCACTTGCTTTGGCAGTTTGGAAATCATGGCTTTTTTTTTTTTTTCTGAATTTAGGGTACAAAACACTCTAATCCACTGTTGTATCCCACAGACTGGACATGATTCAGTCAACTGTTACAACAAAACCAAGAACTTCCAGTAGGGAAAACATAAGCTTCGGGAAAATGTTCTTTTCCTACCATAAAAACTAAACCCTAAATATTTAATGGTATGTACAACATACCATTTGGAGCATACCTAGACTCAACTGGCTTTGGGGGGTTAATTCTTTGTAGGTCAGGGTTAAAGAGGTGACCAGGGAAACAGGTTAGAATGAATTCAAATCTGTACGTAATCCTCTAACCCAGATCTCACCCATCATGAAAAATAGATCATCAAGAGAACTTTGATCTTTATTTCAAGCTTCCACCTCACTTGGAATTCAAATTCTACTGAAGTGATTTAGGACTGAAACTCGGGAGCGAGCAAGGACGTTGAAGTCAGGCGGCCCTGGCTTCACCAGTTCTGGGTCTAGTTTTGGAAATTGATTCATCTCTATAAACCCAATCACCCATCACTGGTGTGCCTCTTAGAACTTACCCCATAGATCTGTGAGGACATTCTTGAAAACCCTGACCACTATATTTGACATATAGTGGAGACAGAGCAGGTTGCTGTCATCATTGTCACGTGTGAAAAATGTTCACCCCAGACCACTGCCTTTGTCAAAGACCAAGAAATACGGCAGTTATTATGTTTTTCAGGCTGAAGTATTTTCTATAAAAGTTGACTTCCATAGTCAGGTGCCAACCAGCCACCAACGTACAGGAGGTATATTCCTTGTCATAGCTGTGGACAGAAGTACACAGACCAGCAGCCGTGCCGCCCCAGTGGAGGGGCCATCCAGAGCCTCAGGTCGGGGGCTTTCCCTCCACATACCTGACATGGGGCTAGGAGCTTGGCAAGCTTGGAGCTTGGAGCCCAACCCAAAGAGAGTCCTTGTCTTCACAATGGCTAGCAGAGATGGTGGGACAAGGCAACCAATGCCCACCACCACAAGAGGCATCCAAAAGACATCCCTGGTGGTCCAGTGGTTAAGAATCTGCCTTCTGACACAGGGGACGTGGGTTCAATTCCTAGCTGGGGAACTAAGACCCCCACCGGCTGCAGGGACCTAAGCCCACGTGCCACATCTAACGAGAAGCCTGCACACAGCAACGAAGGGCCCACACGCAGAAGCTAAGACCTGATATAGCCAAACAATGTCAAAAAAACAAGAGAGACATACAAAATGAGAGCCTGGGGCTTCCTAAGTCCAGCATTAGGGCTGAGCCTTGAAGATGCGTAAAATCTGAATTTTCCACTGGGAGGAAGAACGCTGTAGACTGTGAAAGGATGTCACCTCTCTGTCACCAGCAGGATTATGAGGAAAAGGAATAGAGCTGACCAAGCTGAGTCTAGTGGGATCGGGCTCATCTCTGAGGCCAGGCACAACTCTGTGCAGGTGTGGGCCATGGGGGCTGGAGGCGGGATGTGCCTGCGTTTCTATGCCCCGTTTCCTCTACAGCACTTCAGCCTTGATTTCCATGTGTCCCCTTACAGCGCCAACATAAGGGCACATGCAGAAGGAATTTTTCTCCACCTATTGAGGACTGAGAGTAGAGTAGATGAAATTCATTAAAACGGTGCTTTACCATCCGTGGTTTTGATGCCCTCAGTTTCTGTAAGTTGAAACACAGGACATAGAATCTTAATATCCCGCTTCTTAAAGATACTGACTTAGTGAATAGACCTCAGATAATCTCCACCACCACCCTGGACAGAGTCTCCAGGAGAGGTCATTCCAGAAACTTCCCCCCAGCTGGAACATCTGTGGCTCTCAGTTATTCGGTTCCTGGCTCAGCCTTCCTGTCTGTGCCGACCACGATGATTAAAAATGCATCCAAAGCGAACCTCAGACAACTGAACTCCTTCAACAACGTGGGGGGCACTCGGCCTCAAGGGGTAGTCACCCTGACTCGATGCAGACGTTTGTCCCAGGTGCTTTGCAGCTGGCGGGAATGATTCATGAAATTCTATCTCTCCAGCCCCCAACACGCTGAGAAGTTACCCAGGAAAGCCAATCTGTCCCACCTGTAGAAATTAACGGTGCCAGCTCACCATATTGGCAGCAAAAAGAAATTTACACAGCAAACAAACCTGCTGAAAAATTGGAAATATTTGTTTAACAGAAGCACATCGATTAAAGTCACTCCAAGATCAAATTACTTTCCCAGCCTGAGCAATTTTACCCCCAGAGGGGAGCAGATATGTATATTGGCAGAGTATTGATGAAAAGACCAAGTTATGTCTAGATGTACCATATTAGGGGTGTTAATCTCAGAAGTGGCTCATAAGTTTTCTTCTCCACCCTGAGTGTTCATTTGGAAGAGTTTAATTCCAATACAAACAGTAATAAGGAAATAAAATCACTGATGTATGTCTTTCCAATATCCGTCTTTGGTAAGAACTTTTCATTTCTATGGTCAGTTAAAACTCATCTTACATAAAATGTTGAGCTCATTTCAAATAGACTTCCAGGGTTCCTTGGTTTCTCAAATCCTCCACAATTGCAAAGGAAAATACAAGCCCAAGCCAAGGCCACTTCTTAAATACAAAGGCAAGCAAGTCACCAAACATGTTTAACATGAGAGCTATGACAATTACAAGGTTTCGTCACCAGCTACCTGAGGGCTTTTGAGGGCCAAGCCAAGGTCAGCAGGCTACTTTAAAAAATTCTTTAGCTATCTGAAGAGGCTGATTAAGATTTCTCCATGTGCGTGCATGCTAAGTCGCTTCAGTCGTGTCCGGCTCTTTTCGACCCTGTGGACTGTAGCCCGTAGAATCCATGGGACTCTCCAGGCAAGAATACTGGAGTGGGTTGCCATGCCCTTCTCCAGGGGATCTTCCTAACCCAGGGATCCAACCTGGGTTTCTTCTGTCTCCTGCATTGGCAGGCAGGTTCTTTACCACTAGCGCCACCTAGACCTGCCAAACTAAATATCACAAGGTGCAATAAAATATCACCTCGAAGAATTTGGGTTTTGCTTTAGGTCATTCAATAAAGAACTAAATCAGAGTTAAATTTTGCTTTCTTAAACTCCTTAAGGGCTTTCCTGACAGCTCAGTTGGTAAAGAATCTGCCTGCAATGCAGGAGACTCCGGTTCAATTCCTGGGTCGGGGAGATCTGCTGGAGAAAGGATAGGCTACCCACTCCAGTATTCTCGGGCTTCCCTAGTGGCTCAGGTTGTAAAGAATCTGCCTGCAGTGTGGGAGACCTGTATTCGATCCCTGGGTTGGAAAGAAGCCTGGAGAAGGGAAAGGGCACCCACTCCAGTATTCTGGCCTAGGGAATTCCCTGGATGGTATAGTCCATGAGGTCGCAAAGAGTGGGACACAACTGAGCGACTTTCACTTTCAAACTCCTAAGGCCATTTCAGTCTTGAAAATACGATCACATATTTTAGAAGATTTATAGCTTTTCAGACAAGAAATTTGTTGTTTTTCTTTTTCACCAAGATACAGAAGCCAGAGCTCACTCCAAGTTTGATTATGACATGCACCAAGCAGCCAAATTTCATTTGGAAGAATACAGTTTTGGGCTGGGGAGAAAATCCATGCTCTAGTTCCTGATAATTGATTTGCAAGGCTCCAATTTAAGTAGCAAATTGCTCCTGCTATCCGGGTATTTCATATCTTATAGGAGCACTTAGATAGAAAGCTCAATATTCCTCATGCTGACCAGGAAATGACAGGAAGAACTGAAATTTAAATTTGGGGCCATTTCACAACACTTTTTTTTTTTAAAATATTGTTCTAAGAGGCTCTGGTTACAAATAGATCAGGTTAGTTAAAAAAAATAATGATGTTAATATAGGCGCAAGGATTAAGAGGTACAAATTATTATGTATAAAATAACCTACAAGGCTATATAACAGGGAATATAGCCAATATTTTATATTAACTATAAATGAAATATAACCTTTAAAAATTGAGAATCACTATATCATACACCTGTAATTTATATAATATTGTACCTCATCTATACCTCAATTAAAAAAATAATATAAATGATATCTTTTAAGTGAACTTTTACCCTAGTTCTCTCCGCAGCAGGTAATCAACCCCAATCATAATGTCACCTGAGCCCAGGAGTTGGCCAAGTTGGAAATTTCCCATTTACACCCGAGGACACAGAAAGCCTGAGGTTTGCTCAGCTGTCGATGGAATCAGGGCAAATAGCCAGGCTCCTCAGCCCCCAGACAAAAGAGGGAAAAGACAGTGGACCCGGGTGAGGATTTCCCAGCTTCAAACACCACCTGTGATGCTGGATCTACATGTAAGACTTTGAGAAAAGCCATGTGTTTCCCTCTGCAGGCCACAGTTTCCTCTTTTATAAAAAGAACAGATTGGAAGAGAAACTTTCAACTATTTCTTCAGCTAGAACACCTTGAGGCCTGATGACACCTTGTCCAAAAAAGTAATTGAGGTACCAGCCTCAGGGTCAGACTGACTCAGATCTGATGTCCTGCTTGGCTGTTGTCACAAAGCCACGTCCAACTCTTTGCAATCCCGCGTACTGCAGCACGCCAGGCTTCCCTGTCCTTCACTATCCTCTGGAGTTTAGCAAACAACTCTGACCACCCTTTTCACCCTCCGGGACTCTTGGTTTCATTACCTGTAAAATTTAAACAGAAAATAGTTGTCATATCACAGTGCTGCGGCAATCCCATGGTCTGTAGCCCACAAGGCTCTTCCGTCCGTGGAATTCTCCAAGAAAGAATACTGGAGTGGGTAGCCACTCCCTTCTCCAAGGGATCTTCCCAACCCAGGGATCGAACCTGGGTCTCCTGCCTTGCAGGTGGATTCTCTACCTCTGAGCCTCCAGGAAAGCCTGACTAATGAGGTAATGTGCAGGAAGTGCTCAGCGGGGCACCTGACCAGGTGAGAAGGCTCCACACTGAGATATGCTCTTATCCACCCCCTGGTGGGAAATGGGTCCAGCCCACCTTCCTAATCTGTGGTTCCAGCTGAAATACCTGGGCCCCTGTGACCTAGAGTTCACCTTCAGATAACCCAGAAATACTCTCCGTTGCTCCCCACTGGGCTTTCCAGGTGGCACTAGTGGTAAAGAGCCTGCCTGCCAATGCAGCAGATATAAGAGACTCAGTTTCAATCCCTGGGTGGGGAAGATTCCCTCGGAGGAGGGCATGGCAACCCACCCGTTTTCTTGCCTGGAGAATCCCATGGATATAGGAGCCTTGCATGTTACAGTCCATAGAGTTGCGAAGAATTGGACACAACTGAAGTGGTTCCGCCCACACGCACACTCTTCACTACCCTGCTGGGCAATGAGCCCATCCAAACAAGCCCCACACTCCTGGTGGGCTAGGTCAGGACCCTCCAACCTCCAAAGATGATCCTGCTGACCAGTGATGCTGGCCCCAGAACAGAGCAGCCACGGTGGCCCCCAAGCCCACCAGGACCCCACTTTTGCTCCGAGGTGCTGTCTTCCCCTCCTCCCACCTCCCTACCCTCTCTCCCTCCATTGCTGAAAACCTCGCTTTTTATCCACTTATCCGCCATTTTTCTTCCTGGCCCTTCCTCTGCAGCTTCTGACCTTTTATGCCCTTTTCCTAGGGAAGGCCTCACCTTGCTCTCGTGACTTGCACTTAGCCTGTTTTATTTATCCAGCATGTTCAGTCATGCCTTGTAGATGGATGCTACTTGCACCTCTTCCAAGTAGATCATTTTCCCCACCCTCCAGAGCTTCATCCCCAACATAGACTGTCACCGTCGGTGTCTCCTCCAAAAGTGTCTCGGCTCCTCCTCCACCCAAAACTATCCCAGAAAGACTGAAGACAAGGATAGGCAGTCCAGAATGGAGGCGGTGGGCAGAACACCAGACACTGCCTCCTAGAGTCGGTAGAAAAGCCACCTTGTCCAGCATCTCATCTGATGATAGGACCCTCCTAACAGAGCCCTCCCTCGTGGCCTCTAAGCTATTATTTTATTTGCATCCAATGTTTCACCTATCTGTCCATGGCAGTCCTTTCATCTTTAGAGAGCCCTGATCATTTCACCTCCCTTCCTTAGACCGTCTCCCTATGGTTCCCTCTCCTGTAGAGTTAGTTTGTTGGATGAAGGGATCTCAAAGTATCTGCCTGGGCACCTGACCACCAAGAATTGCCAGTGACCTCCAGAAGCTAGGAGAGTCACGGAACAGACTCTTCCTCAGAGCCTCCAGGAGAAACCAACCCTACTGACACTTTGACTTGAACTTCTAGATGCCAGAAGTGTGAAAGAATACATTTCTGTGGTTTTAAGTCACCTAATTTGGGACATTTCCTATTTAGGAAAAGGTCACAGCATAGATCCTTCCATTTTTCTGTGCTCTTGCGAAACACAAACTGCCTCCTATGACTCCTTTGAATTCACATAAATGATACTGTGCAGTGGACTACTTCTGCCCGTTTCTCATTTCCTTGTGATGCAGCTACAGCATCCGATCATCAGGCAGCAGTAGCGTGCGTTCACATGTTCCCAGGACACTCACAGTGAGGGTGCCCAGACGTCTTCCTGACACCTGCTGCCACAAACGGCTGCGATAAACAGCCTGCACGCATGTCAAAAGGCTTGTGTAGCAATTTCCTTTGTTTATACACCCAAACATAGGACCGCTGGGTAATAAGGACGACTTGTTATCCTTGTCCAGTTGCTAAGTCATGTCCGATTCTTTGCGATTCCACAGACTGCAGCACGCCAGGCTCCCCTGTCTATGCCTAGTTAATTGGAGTAACTACTACTACTAGATTGCTTTTTGGAACAGCTGTACTTTTCTCACTCCTACCAACAGCTGGGGAGAGTGTCCTCCACTGACAAAGCCCCATCAACGCTGGTCGCGATTCGATTTCTATACTTCACCGACAATAGATGTCACATTTTTTTTTTTTTTTAGCATTTCTCTAAGAAGGAGCCCAAGCAACTCTTCACATGACTATTGGCTGTTTCTATAAGTTATCTGTTTGCCCATTTTTTCTGTTGGAGTCTTGTCTTACTCTTGTTGGTTCGAAGGAGATCTCTGTGTATTCTAAATCAGCTAACAAATTTTAAGCAGAAGGTAAGTGAAAGTGTTAGTTGCTCGGTCTTGTCCAACTCTCTGTGATCCCATGGACTGTACCCACCAGGCTCCTCTCTCCATGGGATTTTCCAGGCAAGATTACTGGAGTAGGTTGCCATTTCCTTCTCCAGGGGATCTTCCCAAGCCAGGGATTGGCCCAAGGGATTGAACCCCGATCTCCTGCATTGCAGGCAGATCCTTTACCATCTGAGCCACTAAGGACTCTTTGAGCAGGAGAAGGGTACCCTGGACACTCTTAAAAATATGTTAGAGCCACAGGAGTTTTTGCTCATATCTGTTACATCTATCAGTATTTACCATTTTAGAAAATAAGACTTTCTAAAGATTTCTTCATTTATTAAAAAATAATAATAAATGTATTATATGTAAACATAAATAACATTTTTACTAAAAATAACTATGTTTTCCAAAACAAGAAATATAGTGATGAGAGAAGCAAAGGTTTTTTTCACTTTTTTACATCTTTTCAGTGTGTGACTTAAAGGAAGACAGTGAGATGCTCATATCTGTTTCTGTGGTCTACCTACCACATATGATCTTGGCTGAAGCCTCTGAGGTTATGTAGTTGGGAAGAAAAAGTGCATTTTAATAGTCTTTGCAGACTATTTTCTTTCTTCTCTTTTACCTCCCAGTTGGGCACATCCTATGTGCTTTGTGAGGTGCATTTATGACAATAGCTGTTGAATCCCTCCTTCTGGACATGAGTGGGGTCTGAGCAGATCTGGGGCTGAGCCTGGTGTGTCTGCACAGCACAGGCAAAGGACAGCTGAAAGGCAGCCTTTGAAAAATCCGTTGGTCCTCTCTTGCCCTTTCAATAGATCTTTTATGTGTAAGAGTCTGTATCATCATTCATTGGTTATTTGGGAAATATTAGTTCACAGAGTTGCAGAGGTCTTCTAAATGTTGACATATTTCATTATACAGCATCAAAGAAGTCACATTTGTTAACATCACTGCCAATCCCATCAGAAAATCTTTAAGTATTAGGAATCTATCAAGCTCACAATGGTAGACAAGTTTTCCAACGTGCAGATCTTTGTTGAAAGCTTGACTGTTATCATTGCCAACACATACAGCCTGCCCGTCCTTTCCTTCAAGGTGACAAGCTCACTTTCTTCATTTCTGAGAAAGGGCGGAAGGAGCTGGGCTCTGAGGCGAGTGGTTCATTTTCAGTCTCCCAGATTCTACCAGGAAAACCTTCTAAGCCCACCAGCCGGAACAGCAGGGCCCCCGGATCAGAGCTGGAGAGTAATGAAGCCCTGGGCTGGTCCCTCATTCAGCAGCAGAGGGCAAACCGGGAGCTCTCAGCCTACAGACCCAGGAGCACTGACCCCTCTCCAGTGGGGTGAACTCAGAGTCTCAACTCTTTCCTCTGCAAGACAGCAATCGGAACAGCAACCCTCAACCACAATCTCATGAGCACCTGTTATCTTCCTGACTCTGGTTGAGCAGTGAACCGGCCCGGAGAAACTGGTATTCTGCTGGTGCAGTGGGGTCCTGCGGTGAAGACAAGGGACCAGAGATGGGAGACCTAAGGCCAAATCTGGGTCACAGGGGCAAGCTCTTACTCCTGAAGAGACCCCAGGCATCACATAATCTCCTGGCCCCCACCCCTAGAATCCCAAATAATCAGCAAATGAAGATCACATTGGTCCAATACCTGATGTTTCACTTAATGTATGCAGAATTATTGTAGCTAAGTCAAATATTAAAAATAGTTCCTGCGCATTCTATCCTTAGGGTCTGATCATCACAGATGGTTCATAAAGTCCTCATCCTTCAATACACAGAGACAGATTAAAGATTTTAGGAATTTTAAACAAAACCATTTCTCCCTCCCTCTCTCTCTCTCTCACACACACACACATATCCTTTATACCTTCATTAACACCCCATTCTTTTAAGGTCTTCAAGGAATTTTGGTCTCCTAGGAGTACCATCTAAAATGCAAATAACCCAGGAGGAGGGCACAGCCAAAGCCATCAACAGCTTACACTGAAGTTAACAATTAACTCTTTACAAGCTGAGATCAACTACCAACTCTCTCACTCAGCAAATGAGGCTCCCAAACAAATGACCCTCAGGCCTAGAAAGGGGAAGCACCTTCTGGCACCATCACCAGTCATGCTGTCCCCACACCACCCAGCCCAAGGGCAGGAGAGTCTTTGCTGGAGGAGCTGGTCCCTGGCTCTCAGTCCAGGCCTCCACAACCTCATCACTTTGCTTTGGGCACCATCGGAGGCTCCCCTAGCAGCACAAGGGGAGCATCAGTCCAGAAAGATGCTCCCTCCTGGCTGCAGACACCCTGCACAGCGGCCCTGCAGCTCAGGGAGTAGCTCTGGAATCAGTCTCAAGCCCACTCCCTACTGGTTCTCAGAGTTCAGACCATGGCCTCCGCCATGGCCGCTGCCTCCATGCCAGTCCCTCAGTTTGCTTCTCCCCGGGCCGTCTCCTGGGTTTCCCACCTGATTCCACTGCAAGGCTGCCTTTCAGCTCTCCTTGGCCTGTGCTGTGCAGACACACCAGGCTCAGACCCCACTGTAGAGATCTGTTCATGTCCGGAAGGAGGGATTCAACAGCTGTTCTGATAAATGCACCTCACACAGCACATAGCATGTGCCCAACTGGGAGATAAGATAGAAGAAAGAAAACACATCTAGAAAACAAGGAAAGGGAGTGATGAGTATTCTTAGAGCGGCTCTGACCTAGGTCCTGTCTGCAGGACACCCCTTGGCGAGGCCTCTTTAAGCCAAGATCACATGGTCCCACATCCTGCTCCTCTGGGCCTCTCACGTGGCTTTGTGGAGGTCATGGGTGGCCCAGATACAGCAGTTAGAAACACACAGAAGGGGTCACACTGCAGCCCAGGACTTCTGCTGTCACAAGGCACTGGAAGCCCTTCAGTTTAGACTTCAGTCATTTAACATCCAGCTATTCCTTTACTCTGATACTTTGATTTTTATTTTTAAATTTTTCCAAAAAATATTTATATTTGAATTTCATATAAATAATTTTTATTGAGTGATCAGTTCTTAAATTCTATAGTGTTTTGCAATTTTCAAAAGTTTAACACACTTTATTCATAGCAGCGTTATCCGCTTATTACGGATTTCATATAACCCGTATAACCCTTCTTTTCCCCCCACTCCTATATCGCTCCTCCCCTCCCCCTTTCCCCTGCACTTAACCACTGCTTTGATCTCTGTATCTGCTTCCCTTTTGTTTTCATCACTAGTTTGTCATATTTTTAGATTCTACATGTAAGTGATATCATGCAATATCTGTCTTTCTCTATCTGACTTAGTTCACTTAGTATAATGCCCACCAAGTCCATCCATGTTGCTGCAAAGTGCAAAATTTCATTCTTTTTCATGTCTGACTAATATCCTAATACTGTGAATACTGGAGTGGGTTACCATTTCCTTCTCCAGGGATCTTCCCGACCCAGGGATCAAACCTGGGTCTCCCGCATTGGAGGCAGACGCCTTAACCTCTGAGCCACCAGGGAAGCCCAATATTCTACTGTGTATACCTCCACACTTTCTTTATTCATTCTTCTCTTTATGGACATTTAGTTCTTCTTTACCTTGGCAACTGTAAATAAAGCTGCTATGAACATCGGGGTGCGTGTATCTTCCTGAATTAATGTCTTGGTTTTTTTGGATATACACCTGGAGTGGAATTTCTGGGTCACGTGGTAGTTCTATTTTTAGTTCAGTTCTTCTGCCCTTTTTTAAATCAGGTTGTTTGTTTTCTTTGAGGTTGAGTTGTACCAGCTGTTTATAAATTATCCCCTTATCAGTCATATCATTTGCAAACATCTTCTCCCGTTTCGTAGGCTGTCTTTTCATTGTATTTTTAATTTAAATCCTCACTTCAGCAAAATTGATGTGCATGGAAAGTAAATATTGATGTGTTCAGAACAGCAGATGAACTAGCACCTTCTTATGACAGCCTTGAGCCTGGCCCCTTCTGTGTATTATTTCATGAATCTTCACAAACCCTACCTTGCAAATGTGCATACCCAACAGAACACATCATTGGGCAGGTGTGCCCACCAACCACCTGCTCAAGCATCACTGCTGTTGCTAAGTCGCTTCAGTTGTGTCCGACTCTGTGCGACCCCATAGACGGCAGCCCACCAGGCTCCCCCGTCCCTGGGATTCTCCAGGCAAAAACACTGGAGTGGGTTGCCATTTCCTTCTCCAATGAGTGAAAGTGAAGTCGCTGAATTGTGTCCGACTCTTCACGACCCCATGGACTGCAGCCTACCAGGCTCCTCCAGGCATGGGACTTTCCAGGCAAGAGTACTGGAGTGGGGTGCCATTGCCTTCTCCACAAGCATCACTGACATGCATCAGATTTAATGAAACGCACAAAAAAATTACAGCCCTTTTGTTAAGTCTGGAAGAAACCATCAAGATCATTTAGTCCAGCTAGCTTTCCAGATGTGACAGCTGCAGCCACCAGGAAGGGGTGGTTTGTGTGGAGCCACACACACTGGTGGAAGTGGTGTAGGGAGCAGAGCCACCTCCCGCCATGCCTGGGCTGCACTCCTCAACAGCCAGGACTCTCCAGCGCTGTCCCTTGACTAATGCTGCTGCATTATTCATCGCTCAACACACTGCTGAAGCCAGTTTTTCAGTTTGAGGAAAAGGAGGAGACATGTCACAGACTTGTTTAAGGGTCCCATGACTGGTACGGTCCTCTTAACAAATAATTGCCTATGCACATTCTCAGAGTTTCAGACACAATTGCATGGGTTCCCAGTGTCCCCTTCCCATGCCAAGCAGTTCCTGGATTCCCCTTTGAACACTCATTCACGTATCCCAGGGGCAGAATACTCAAGGCAGTCCTTACAAAAGGCTGACATTAAAGCACGGCAGAATCCCAGGTGGTGCTGGTGGCTCCCCCCTGCCAAGCAGGAGACATAAGAGATGCAGGTTCAGTCCTTGGGTTGGAAAGATCCCCTGGAGAAGGAAATGGCAATCCACTGCAGTATTCTTGCCTGAAGACTCCCATGGACAGAGGAGCCTGGCGGGTGGGCTACAGTCCATGAGGTCACAAAGAATCAGACATGATGGAAGCAACTTAGCACACACACACAGATTCAGAGAGGACCCTCCACCACTGCCTCAGTCTCCTAAGTCCCACCCTTCCTCCATGTCACTTTCCCCACACCTCCAGTAGCCATCACGATTTCAGGCTTTGCCAGCCACGCAGTATGAGAAAGTTAGGGGATGGCTCTATAATGGCAAGGGAATTACAAGTGCACCACTTTGTTGCTTTGTTCAGCTCACCCTCTGCCCTGACACAAAAGCCCTGCTTAATTCTATACTGAGCTGAACGGTGTCCTCCAAAATCATGTCTACCTATCTAGGCTTTCAGAATGTGACTTCCCTTAGAAATAAGGTCCTGATAGATGTCTTCAAGTTAAGATGAAGTCATATTGCATCAGGGTCGGTCCTAATCCAATAATCAGTGTGTTTATAAGAAGAGAGAAATCTGAACAGAGGCCTCCACAGAGATAAGACAATGTAAACAGACACACGCATGCAAAGAAGTTGGCCGTGTGAAGACAAAGGCAGAGATTAGGCTCATGCTGTCACAAGCCGAGGGACACCAAGGATTGTCAGCCGCCACCAGATGCTGCAAGATGCGAGGAGAAATTCTTGCCTAGACCCTTCCGAGGAGTCATGGCACTGCCAACACCACAATTTTGGGTTTCTAATCCACAGGACTGCGTAAGAATAAGTGTGTGTTGTTTTAAGCTACTCATGCTAAGTCGCTTCAGTCGTGTCTGACTCTTTGCAACATTATGGACTGTAGCTCTCCAGGCTCGTCTGTCCACGGGATTCTCCAGACAGAATACTGCAGTGGGTTGCCATGCCCTCCTCCAGGGGATCTTCCTGACCCAGGGATTGAACCCAGGTCTCTTAGTCTCCTGCATTGGCAGGCAGGTTCCTTACCACTAGTGGCAATTTGTTTTGGCAGCACGAGGGAAAAAAATAAGACATATAGTCTAACCTGTCTCTGTCCTAGTCTGCCCACCTCCCATGTAACCACCATCTTCATTTGGGGAAAGCTGGTGCTTTCCAAGGCGAGTCCCGGTACAGCCCGACAGTTTCAGATAGAAACTTCCTTTTCTAAATCTAAGCAAGTAAATTAAGTTTAAAGTAACTAAATCTACTAAGTGCTGGCGTTCAGTCGCTCAGTTATGCCTGACTCTTTGAGCCCTGTGGACTGTAGCCTGCCAGGCTCCCCTGTCGATGGGATTCTCCAGGTGAGAACACTGGACTGGGTTGCCATGCCCTCCTCCAGGGGATCTCAACCCAGAGATCCTGTGACTCCTGCATTGCAGGCAGATTCTTTACCTCTGAGCCACCTGGGAATCTAATAATTATATATGAACCTCATCATAGGTCCTCATCTCTAGAATGTAACCAAATGTCTCAGTAATAAATCTCTTCAACTAACATCCTTGCTCCAAACACACACACATATTCTGGGGGAAGAGAATGATTTCTCATATAAGTTTTCTGGTTAAGCAGTTCAAGCAAAGGCAGGATGATCCCTTATCTAAGAGGCTGACATAAAGAATTATAGGGAGCAACAGCTGGCACCCCCTTCCAAGAGCAGAAACCCCCTCCGTTTGGGTGGGATTAATCTGAATGGGCCCTGATGGGTCTAAACCATGAGTCACAAATCAGCATAATCACAAATCAGCATAACCTCAACTCCCCAGACACAACGCTCAGTTCAGAAAAGGCATGTGACCTAAGTTTGTCCAGTCACAATACAGTCTAGGAATTAGATCTTATGGTTAGAAGAAACAAATTATCCCCTTCTTCTACTGAACATTAGCAGGAAAGCATGAGTTCCTCTCTCTATTCCTAGCAACTGTCTTGAGACCACGTGGGACACCGATGCTTTGGAAAGTAGCAAGAAGAGAAAGAACAATATTCAGTCCGAATGTCATCCTGAGCCCTGGATCTAGTTTTGTTGTACATCAAAACCCTGGGCTTTTCAATTATCTAAAAACTCCTGTTATCTTCTCAGCTGGTTTCATCTGGGTTTTCCGAAGCTTATGCCCCAAAGCACCTGAACTGATACAGAATTTCAATCCAGTAGTCATTTGGGGCTGTCTTAAGGGACACCCAAAAATGTCGCATATCCTGAAATTCAAAACATGCTATGCCAGAGCTCTCAAAATCCCTCTCAGCAGTTCAGCGTGGCTCCCGCTCCTAACAGCTTCTCTTGCGTGGACATTGAAGGTCACCAGCATGGGAGCTTCCAAATTGTTGTTATTTACAAGAGAACAAGTTGGGGGGTGTTCTAATTTTTTGAGCCAGAGCTGACTCCCTCAGATTTGGCTCCCTCTGACCTTAAGGCACAGTGGTGAGAGCCTGCAAATTCTCCCTTTCCTATTTCCTGCTAAGCCTCTCTCCCCGTCCCCACTCCAGTCACCCCTGTGAGCCATCAAAGGGTTAAATGGTAGCAAAGTGGCTTTTAAGAACAGCTGGAAACAAAGTGCTGCCCCAGGCTAACAGCAACCAATAAAAGGTCAGGAGGTTGAGGGAATCATTTTCCATGGGAATCATTTCCTAAAGGGAATGGCAAAGTTATTTAAGTCACCAGGTAGTACACGAAAAAGGACAATCTTTCTGGGCTCTCGAGGAAAGGGCAGCGCTTGACCCCATAGATTTTGCCCGTCCCCAGCCTACATAATGAAGCAAAAAACCTTGCATTAAATTAATTTTTATGTATAATGTTTTCTATACATATATGAGTGTGTGTGTATATATATATATATGCACCATACTTGTATATATATATATGCACCATACTTGTTTTCATTTTGAAAAATACTGTCACCTCTTTGGGAATAAACATGGGAGAAGGGAGAGAGGAACATAAAATGCTCATACCCTTTGACCCAGTAATTTCACTCTTGGGAATGCAACCTCAAGAAATATATTCAACAGAGGAAATAAGTTTCATGTGCAAAGATGTTCACTGTCACATTGTTTATGATAGGGAAAAAACTAATGGTTTAGCAAAAGGGGGTGAGTTCGTAAATTATTGCACATTAATGCAAGAGAATATCACGGGCCGTTAAAAATGCAAAGTAACAACATGAGAAATGACACCTTACAAATGCAGACATAAAACAATATGCACAGGATGACTGGAACTGCCCTGCTCTGAATCTTCAGTACATAAAGCCAGGAAGGTGTGGCCACAATGAAAAAGCTAAATTGAGAGACCTTCTTCTATTTCTCTATTTTGTTTAATGTGAATTTCTTTTTTCTGATTAAAAATGTAATTTGGGGGAGGGGGGAATGAAAGTGTTCATAAATTATGGTGATGGTTTAGTACATCTCTATGAATATACTAAAAACTATTGGATTGTACATTTTCAATGGGAGAATCATATGGTATATTATTATGAATTATATCTCAAGAGTTGATAATGTGAATTTCTTTTTTCTGATTAAAAATGTAATTTGGGGGAGGGGGGAATGAAAGTGTTCATAAATTATGGTGATGGTTTAGTACATCTCTATGAATATACTAAAAACTATTGGATTGTACATTTTCAATGGGAGAATCATATGGTATATTATTATGAATTATATCTCAAGAGTTGTGTCCGACTCTTTGTGACCCCATGGACTGTAGCCTACCAGACTCCTCCATCCGTGGGATTTTCCAGGCAAGAATACTGGAGTGGCTTGCCACTTCCTTCTCCAGGAGATCTTCCCAACCCAAGGATCGAACCTGGGTCTCCCGCATTGCAGGCAGATGCTTTATCATCTGAGCCACCAGGGAAGCTCAGTAAAACTGTTACCAAACATGTAATTTTGTTTTTAAAAACATGAGCCTTATTCAATGAAGAAGGGAAAAGATCTTTGTTTCCAGCTTAAGTAACATTGTCATTCAACAGCTGGACCTACAAGGGCTTTTTAATAAATCTCAACACAGTTTATGAAGCTGGTGACAAATAAAATCTTGAGTCCAATTTGAACCAAAGCACACTCACTGTGATTCAGGAGACAGGATCCTCCCTGGTGCCTCTGAAGATGGGACCAGTGAGGGAAAAAAACTTCTGAAATCAGACAAGTTCAGTTCAGTTCAGTCGCTCAGTCATGTCCGACTCTTTGCGACCCATGAATCGCAGCACCTCAGGCCTCCCTGTCCATCACCATCTCCTGGAGTTCACTCAGACTCACGTCCATCGAGTCCATGATGCCATCCAGCCATCTCATCCTCGGTCGTCCCCTTCTCCTCCTGCCCCCAATCCCTCCCAGCATCAGAGTCTTTTCCAATGAGTCAACTCTTCACATGAGGTGGCCAAAGTACTGGAGTTTCAGCTTTAGCATCAGTCCTTCCAAAGAAATCCCAGGGCTGATCTCCTTCAGAATGGACTGGTTGGATCTCCTTGCAGTCCAAGGGACTCTCAAGAGTCTTCTCCAACA
>SJYX01023792.1:672155-726451 GCA_006410675.1 Oreotragus oreotragus
GTGGAATCGCACTGCTGTTCTTCGCGTAATACATATGTTCCTAGCTCTTGGTCGCTCGATACTTTGCTGTCATCAGTTGTGGTTTCTTTCCTGGTAACTGCAATTCCTTAAAAACAAAGTCAACGCGATCCTCTTTCTTCTTCCGCCCTGGCAACCGCGCCAGCTTTGCCTCTTAGGCGCCATATCCTCTGCCTCTCCCGCGCCGTGTCTTGCCGCCCACCCGGCCAGGCTCCTTTGCTTTTCTGCTTCTTCTGTCTGTCTGCCTGACCCCTCACCTGGGTGGGAAGGGCTCTGGAAGAGAAGGGACAGGGTCACCAATGTCTGTGCATGAGGACCAACTCCTGTGCCCACACACACAATAAATGGACTCACGGCCCAGGTGGCAAACCCGTTAACCATTCCTCCCATCACTGGGGTGATGGCGAGTGGCGTGTATTGGAGGAACCCGGTCACAAATGGGGCCCTCGGACCCCTACCAACTCTTTGCTCTTTCCCTCACTTGGAACAACGTCAAAAAATTAAAAGGTCTAACCCCCAGGTCCCGAGAACTCACAGCACCTCAAAAAAAGAGAAGGTGAACATTTACAACTACATCCAGCTTTTCCAAAATGTGAACAAAATCAATAAAATCCATGCAGTGAGTTATAGGAAGACTACACAGACTCACTGCACTGTCATATTTCTCTGCTGTGGCTCTCAACACGGTGCTCACTCAGTCTGGGGTAATGCACAAGAAACTGCCTGCTGTTCAGGAGACTCAGGTTCGATCCCTGGGGCTAACACAGGGTAGGACGTGTCTTGATTTCCTGCACCAAATCTACACTCCCAATTTATCTGTGACAACCTCTGTGAAGCCTCCCTTTTACTACTGACATTTGTGACCCAAACCACCCCATATTTAAAGTTCTCAGAGAAAGTAACCCACAGGGACTTTCTGATCATAGAATTTGTTATGCTAAGGGACATGTGAACAAAAGTGCAAAACAACAGGGAAATAAGAAGCCAGCTCCTCTCTCCCTGGTTTTGAAGACAGCTCAGAGGGTCGCCAGCCCACCTCAGAGGTCATCCCCATGATGCTGGTTCCTATAGGCAGCCAAGGGCCTGGCCTGCTGTCGTTACAGAGGTCAGACTTGCGGGAGCTGCATTGAAATGATGTTCCTGAGAGTTCTGACCTACAGATGTGAAGGTGTTGATAACACAAAGGGAGTGGGGCGGATCCTAAGAAAAATGGACAGCTAGGCTGACCCTGGAAAGAAAGACAAAAGGAAGAGAAACTGTGAAGGCAGAGAGAAGTACAGGGAAAGGAAGAGAGAAAATGAACAGAGGAGGGAATGGGAACAGCATGAAGGAAGCTATAGGCCCAAGTCCAGAGGTAATCGAAAGAGCAGCTCTAAACTCTGAGGACATCTCAGGCGATGAGCATTCATGAAGAACTGTAGTTAGACTGTTCAAAATTTGGTGTTACAGTAAGTCCCCTACATTCGAACAAGTTTCATTCTGACAGCATGTTCATAATTCCAACAAAGTTAGCCCAGGTACCCAACTAACACAGTCGGCTATACAGTTCAGTTCAGTCGCTCAGTCATGTCCGACTCTTTGAGACCCCATGAATCGCAGCACGCCTCCCTGTCCATCACCATCTCCCGGAGTTCACTCAGACTCACATCCATTGAGTCAGTGATGCCATCCAGCCATCTCACCCTCTGTCATCCCCTTCTCCTCCTGCCCTCAATCCCTCCCAGCATCAGAGTCTTTTCCAATGAGTCAATTCTTTGCATGAGGTGGACAAAGTACTGGAGTTTCAGCTTTAGCATCAGTCCTTCCAAAGAACACCCAGGACTGATCTCCTTTAGAATGGACTGGTTGGATCTCCTTGCAGTCCAGGGGACTCTCAAGAGTCTTCTCCAACACCACAGTTCAAAAGCATCAATTCTTCGGTGCTCAGCTTTCTTCACAGTCCAACTCTCACATCCATACATGACCACTGGAAAAACCATAGCCTTGACTAGACATACCTTTGTTGGCAAAGTAATGTCTCTGCTTTTTAATATGCTATCTAGGTTGGTCATAACTTTCCTTCCAAGGAGTAAGCGTCTTTTAATTACTGTAGTGTAATAGGTTTATAATACTTTCCATATGAATAACACATAAAAACAAACCAAAAAGTGAAGAGAACATTTTTAATTTTATAGTACAATACCTTGAAAAGTACAAGACTTCAGTACAACATCTGGCACACAGGGGCTGGCATCGAGTGAACAAGCAAGAAGAGTTCCTGATGGAGGAGGGAGAGGAGGCGAGAGCTGAAGGGTCATCAGGAACAAGAGACAGAGGGCAAGCTGCCATTTACAGACACCTGAATGCATGTTCTCATCTTTGATAGTTCACAACGTGAAGGTCCATATGTAGGGGACTTACTGTATTAGGGTTTTAGATGAAGAGGGAATTTAGCACCATAATGTTCAGGAGATAAACCTGAGAAGGTTTGTAACAGTGCAAATTCCCAGGCCCTGCCCTTACAGATCTTGCTTTTGCATAGACTCCGAGGTCTAGGAGCAGATATATCACCAACAAGCTCTCAAAGTGATTGGATGAGTGAGTGACCAGGTCTAGGGAGCCTTATATTGGTTTACCCAGCCTCCTGCCAGCTGGACACTGGCAGTCCAGCTCTGATCTCACTGATACGTGTCCTTGGGCTTGAACACTTCCTGGAGCAGGAAGCTCATTACTTTTGAGAGAGCTCTGGTTGGAAGAAAATTCTGGTTTTTCACATAGTGCTTGCATCTGCCTCAAGAAGCAAGTTCTACCAATTTAGGAAGAGATGATTTGCCAAGGAATTGAAGATATATACCCCCTGGGCCCCAAAAGGGGGGACATAATTGCTGTTGCTGCTGCTCTGATGTTTTTTATTCCCTCTGCAAAATGTGCAAACGTACCATGACATCCAGTGTTGCTCTAGGACAAGTTTTGTGTTCATGTCCCAGATCATGTGCATGCAGAGTCTTCCCAAATGAGCTGAAAGGTCAGATCACTCAAAGACCCTCCTTTACTAGATCAGTCAAGAAAGCAGAAGATAGTTGCCAGTTCTTGCCAATTCTAGTCAGAAAAAGATGGACTGTATCCAACTTTCTAGGGAGAGACTAGGAAGACCAATGCTCACAAAGCGTGAATATGCTATGGGAACTCTTCCTGACCAAAGAATGAGGGCCTTGTTCCTGAATTAATGGTCTCCTAGAAAGCAGTGCTGATCATGGGCTCTGAAACTCTCAGGAATCTTTTCACCCATGAACTTGGAAACCCCACATGTGCTATTCTTAACAAAGTCTGATAACTTTTTCAAAGAGATCTCCTGGCTACTCGAAATGGGGCTCCCCAGCCAGACTCTACCTACCCCCACCAACCCTAATGTGCATGCTTACTAAGTCACTTCAGTTGTGTCCAACTCTTTGCAACCCTATAGACCATAGCCTGCCAGTCTCCTCTGTCCATGGGATTCTCCATGCAAGAATACTGGAGTGGGTTGTCATTTCCTCCTCCAGGGTATCTTCTGAACCCAGGGATCAAACCTGCATCTCTTACATCCCCTGCATTGGCACACAGGTTCTTTACCACTAGCACCACCCGGGAAGCCCAATCCCACTGCCCCCTGTTAATCTCCAGCCAAGTTAGCCTGGCATCCAGCCCAGTATCTGGACTCCAGGTCTGAGAAGGTCAGGTCCATCAGTAAGAGGGGAGAAGGTTCCTGCCAGATGGTCAATTCTTGCCATGAAAATAAACTGATGAGAAACTAGTTAACATTTCTGGCTGAGTCACTGAACATAAAAATACACACAGACTTCTGGGGAAATTCTGTATGACACAGCACATTCCAAAGGCTAGGTGTGAGTTGTTTCAGCCAGGACACCTCCTTCCCTGGAGGAAACTACTGCCCTGCAACTCAGCTGATATGAAGCGAGCAGGAATGCAAACTCCTGCCAGGACTCAGTTAATACTGGGGGTGATTCTGGGTCTTTTCCTAGTCTAGAAGCTAGAGAAGCCAGAGCGCAGGTAGATAAGGGTCTGGAGGGAGGGATGAGAAGAAGGTGACTGTCCCCGGAACTAGCGATCAGACTGCTGAGGGCCTGCAGGGCTAGCGCTGGGTGGGGGTGAAGGGGTGGGTTCATTAGGAGCTCACCAACGAGAACCTACAAGACTGCAGGGAGGCTGCCCAGGAGGCAGAAGACAAGCAGGAATGAGACTGACACCAGAGGCTGACCCCTCTGGGGCATCTATTACATACAGGACCCAGCATCACCTGGTTTCGTCAGATTGTCCCTGGTTTACAAGTGCAGAAGATGAGGATAAAGGAAAACACCTAAAAGCAGAAAGCTAGTTACTGGGGGTTTAGAAATTGGGATATACATCTGTCTAAATCCAGAGAGCATTCACAGTAGCTGGCCTTTCTGCTCCAAGAGAATAAATGTTTCCTTAGAGTATAAGAAATGAAAATGACTCTTCCCCTCCTTAACTCAGCAAAAATCTCCTAGCCTGAACGGTAAGATTGACCCTGTGCCCTCTCCCGCCCACTTCTAGGCAGACCACCAGGCCATCTTTCAGAGGATCTCACCCCAGACCCAGTGCAGGGGCCCCCAGTCTGGAAGATAACCCCTGCTAATATACTATTGTTCACCAGTAATTGCTTTCCTTTCAGTTCCACCTTTCCTAAAGCCATGGGCAATTTCTCCCAGCATCTACTTTCTTGAAGCTTTTGTTTAAGTCTTTAAAAGACATGACTTTCCAAAGAAATAATTAAGGCTTTCATGCCCCACACTTTTAACAAACATATTTTGACCTCGTTCCATCCCTTATGGATATGAGCAGTTTTCTGGCACTTTGAAGGGATTTCCATTCAATTATCCTCCAGAATCCTCTTTTCTCCTCTCCTTTCTTTCAGCACAAAAAGCTTCCCATTTGCCTCCAAAGGTGAAATTAGGTGCTAGCCCATTCAGCACCAGGCAGACTTTTAAACTGGATGAAATAATAAAGCTTCTTTGAATTTCAGGGCAGCCTTCACAGAAAGAAATTAGAAACTGCCCTACGAAGCAGCTCCCTGCCTCGTTGTCCTTCTAGTCTCTCTGTGCTCTGGGGAAAAGGGCAAAGGTAGAGCTGGGATTCACAAAAAACCACAAAGAGCCTTTCTTAAAAAGTTTATTCATGACTTAGGATAAAGGAAGCACGATGGTCCCTCATCTCGCGATATTTCTGGGCCCCGCGATGTGCCCGTCTTCACAGCTCAGCATCTGACCCTCAGCCTCTGTACCATGCCTGTAAGAAAGCCTTTCAGAGTAGGAACTGTGAGTGCTGCCACGTTGTGAGTCTTTTGTTAACTGAACAGAATGAGTTCAAAAGCAATTATGATTAAAATCAAACAGAAAGCATGAGGGGTGGGGGTGGCGGGGGGGGAGAATGAACAGAAATGATAGAATTAACTTGACCAGTATCTTTTAACTTGAAGCTGACAACTCGCCCTGAACAGCTCACCTGAACGTGGACAGTCTCTTTACATGCTACATAAAGCATCCAGATGCTTCTCCCCCATTCAGGACAACCCCCACTNGGGGGGGGGGGGGGGAGAATGAACAGAAATGATAGAATTAACTTGACCAGTATCTTTTAACTTGAAGCTGACAACTCGCCCTGAACAGCTCACCTGAACGTGGACAGTCTCTTTACATGCTACATAAAGCATCCAGATGCTTCTCCCCCATTCAGGACAACCCCCACTAAACACACACACACACAAATCCTAGACATCCTAAAGAACTATTTATAGGAGAGATCTGACCAGTTGTTGGCCTGTAGTAATTAGAGCTATTTTAAATAATTCCAATGGGAAGAGTATCACCCATATGTCTCCTACAACATGCCTGAAATACCTACCATTTCCTGTTGTGCTGTGATGACTTCATTCCCAAGGAAAAGCACGGAGTATGTAGCAGAGTGACAGCCTGCCTTTGGGATAACCTGCCAAATGTATAATGAAATTGAGGGATTCACTTGTCTAATTAATTCAGTGTCACCTGGCAGAGGAAAGAGCTTAAATAACTTGCACAGAAAAGTTGAAGTTTCGAGGCAGTTCTGGAGGAGATGAGACAAAGCGAATGAGTGGAAAGCTCCCAGGACTCCTGCAAGGGGTAAGGGGACAAGAGAGAACCCCAAATCAGTCTGCGCAGACAGCATCTCCTGCTTCTCTGCTGTGTCCAAGGCCAAGATGGGCCTTATTTTATTAAATCGTCTAAGCCTGGTCCATCTAATACTCCAAGGCCCTTCCACTGAAGAGCTTTTTATGTGGTAGGAGGATATTCACTCAAATGATATATGTCCTCTGGTCTAAATGGCCCTGTCCGTGTGCTTCTTCCTTTGATCGGAACAATGTCCCCATTGTGCTTCTGAAGTCACATTAATCATCCTATGTTGTCCACATGGTGCTGGAGAAGGCTCTTGAGAGTCTCCTGGACTGCAAGAAGATCAAACCAGTCAATCCTAAAGGAAATCAACCCTGACTATTCATTGGAAGGACTGATGGTGCAGCTCCAATGCTTCACCACATGATGTGAAGAGCCAACTTATTGGAAAAGACACTGATGATGGGAAAGATTGAGGACAAAAGGAGAAGAGGGTGGCTGAGAATGAGATGGTTAGATAGAATCGCCAACTCAATGGACATGAATTTCAGCAAACCCCGGGAGATAGTGAAGAACAGGGAAGCTTTACGTGCTGCAGTTCATGGCAGCAAAGAGTCATGCAAAGTCCATGGCGTCACAAAGAGTCAGACACGACTTAGGAACTGAACTAGAGATATCCAAATGGGGAAACAGAAACATTTAAAATACAGCTTGCTCTAAAATGTACTGGAATATTTGAACCCACCAGGCAATCTCTGCCAAAACAGAAAGAAAGAAATACATGAAATTCACAACAGCACCCTCCAGTCCAAAGGAAATAACAGCATCTCATGGTCAGCCATGCAGACCCAGCCCGTTTTGGTGAAAATATGAAACTTCTCAGCTGTTACCCTACTGAAGTGTTTTCAGAAAGTTAAAGCACAGATTGGTGGGCCAACCCCCAGAGTTTTTGACTCAGTGGATCTAAGCTGGGACCTGAAATCTTACATTTCTAACCAGTTCCCAGGTGCTGCTGCTGCTGGTGGTCAAGAGACCATCTGAAGAACCACTGACCTTAATGATGAATCTCTTCACTGGGGAGATGGCCCCTCAGTCAGTCAAATCTCATTAGCATGTCCCAAACTGGGGAATCAACCACTTTCATCTTGTGTTTCTTTCTTTTTCCATCCCTGCCATCCAGTTAAGGATTGTTAGCAACTAAGATTTCTGGCGAAAATAATTTTTAAGTCTCAACCTACAGCACTGGAAAATGACTCTAAGAGAATGGGAAATATCTGTAGCACCTTATTTTCAGAAATCACTAAACACTGAAAACAAGCTAACTCTCTTTCAGTGGATGATTGGCTAAACAAAGTCTGGTCAGTGGTCAAGAGTCCGCTCTTCCACTGCAGGGGCACGGTTTCGATCCTCGGTCAGGGAACTTAAGGTCCTGCAAGCTGAGCAGTGTGTTGAGGGTTGGGGGTGGAGAGTAATTAAAAAAAAAAAAAAAAAAAGAACAGTGGTGCATCCTTACAATGGAATATTACTCAGCAATAAAGGGGAATAGATTATTGATACAGGCAACCAGCTGGGTGAATCTCCTGGGCACTGTGCTAAAAGAAGCCAGTCTCAACAGGGTGCTTACTGTATCCTTCTTTTTACATGAAATCCTTAAAATAATGAAATTATAGCGATGAAGAACAGTTTGTTCATTGTTTTAGGAATTAAACTGAAGATTACTGATACAGGCAACCAGCTGGGTGAATCTCCTGGGCACTGTGCTAAAAGAAGCCAGTCTCAACAGGGTGCTTACTGTATCCTTCTTTTTACATGAAATCCTTAAAATAATGAAATTATAGCGATGAAGAACAGTTTGTTCATTGTTTTAGGAATTAAACTGGGGAGAGGCTATAACTACAAAGAGATCAAGAAAGTTTTGGGGGTGAAAATCAACATTTCTCTGGGCTGATTGTTGTAGTTATGTAAGTATGGTAAAATTTCATAGAACCTATGCTAGATTTTTTAAAAGGAGTCCATGTAAGAACCAATAGAATCTGTTTAAGATCTGTGATGAATAGTGTTCTGTTGTGTCAGTTTCCTGGTTTGGGTAACTTTGCTCTTATTATGTTAGATGATATTGGGAAGCCAGGTGAAGAATATGAAAATATGTGCTATTTCTGTAACTGCTATGTATGTCTGAAAGTCATTTCAAAGAAAAAGTTTAATTTTATACCAACACCTAGTGATTGGAGAGATGGAATATACTTGAATAAATTCTAAATATAAAGACGGCAGCAGTTGAAACACTTGGTGAGCCAGGAGAACAGGTTATGGTTCTGAAACTGTTACTAACACTGCACAGACTTGAGAAAGTTTCCTAACTTCTCTAAACTTTACTTTTCTCCTCCGTAAAATGGGAAGAGGGGATAGACTATGTGACTTTCTAACATTTCTAGTTCTAGAGCAAAACCCTTGGATCAAAGTGTTTTCAATTATGCAAGCCTGCGGTCTTCTGAATCAGCTTCCTTATAAACGTTTTATAGGTTTCTGATTTTAACAACTCAGCAAGAATTCCCTCCTTCGGTTTTGCTGCAGTTCCCAGCTATAGTCAGCAAAGATGCTTTGATTCTGCCCACTCCTTCCAAGCTTGAGGAAAATTCTCATCCCTCATATGTCTCCACTCTTCTTTCCTCTAGGAGATACTCTAAGCTGAGCCCATGGTAGAGAGCCCCAAGCAAGGAACTGCTGCACATGCAGAAGACATAAGCCAGGGCAGGGCCATTACATGATCAAGTCCATGATGTAAAGACTCAAGAAAATGCAGAGAAGCAAGCAGGGCTCATGGACAAGAAAAGCTTTCCTGAGTCTGCAGGCACTGGACATACAGTCAGATGCCCCTGCTTCCTTAATAGCACACACTAAAACTTACGACTGACCAATGCCTGCATAACAAGGAAGACACATTGGGGCTTCCCTGATAGTCCAGTGCCTGCAACTGGTAAGATTTCTCCTCCCCATGCAGGGGACCTGTGTTCGATCCCTGGTCAGAGAGCTAAGATCCTGCATGCCTTAGTGCCAAAATACAAAAACATAGACAGAAGCAACATTGTAACAAAATCCAGTAAAGACTTTTAAAATGGTCCACATCCAAAAAGAAAGAAGACACACTAGCAAAGCGATCTTGAGTTTTTAATGCCTTATCAGAAAGGCCATATGGGTTTATATTTAGGATATATTCAGTGAGAAGGAACAGACAATACCACCCCAGTTGGCCCTTTTTTAAAAAAAGAAATTTACAGAGCAGAAAAAGAAATAAAAGGAATCCAAATTGGAAAAGAAGAAGTAAAACTCTCACTGTTTGCAGATGACATGATCCTCTACATAGAAAACCCTAAAGACTCCACCAGAAAATTACTAGAGCTAATCAATGAATATAGTAAAGTTTCAGGATATAAAATCAACACACAGAAATCCCTTGCATTCCTATACACTAATAATGAGAAAGTAGAAAACGAAATTAAGGAAACAGTTCCATTCACCATTGCAACGAAAAGAATAAAATACTTAGGAATATATCTACCTAAAAATGACACGTGGAGCTAGAAGTCCAAAAGTAGGGGAAATCCCCTTATTGGTGACTTTAGAACTGAACTGTCCACATTGGGCCATTGCATGCTTAAAATGTGGCTGGTGAGACATGAGATGTGTTTTAGGCATACAATACTCACTGGACTTCAGAGACTTTGTTCCAAAAAACAGGAATGCAAAATATGTTATAATAATTTTATACAGATTATATAATTTAAATTATATTTTGAATAAACTAGGTTAAGTAAATGATTTATTTTTTGACTGCACCATGTGGCATGTGGGATCTTAGTTCCTCAACCAGGGATTGAACCTGTGCCTCTTGCAGTGGAAGCACAGACTCTTAGTCACTGGCCCACCAGTGAGAGTGAAAGTGTTAGTTACTCAGTTGTGTCTCTTTGTGACTCCATGGACTATAGCTGGCCAGGCTCCTCTGTCCATGGAATTCTCCAGGCAAGAATACTGGAGTGGGTTGCCATTCCCCTCTAAAGGAGATTTTCCCGACCAAGGGATTGAACCTGGGTCTCCTGCATTGCAGGTGGATTCTTTACTATCTGAGTCACAAGGGAAGCTATATTCTTTAATTTTACCTGTTTCCTTTTCTGGTTTTAATGTGGTTCCAAGAATATTTTAAATACTTCTGTGATTCACGTTTTGTTTCTACTAAACAGTCTTGCTTCAGAGCAGTTTTTCTCCCCAGGAGATATCTGGCCATGTCTGGACACAGTTTTGAATGTCAGGGGTGGGAATGTTGCTGGCATCTGTTGGATTGAGGCCAGAGATGCTACAATGCTGAGGACAGACTGTACAGCAAAGTGCTCTGGCCCAAAATGTCAACAGCATCCAAACTGAGAAATGCCACAGCCCAGGATTTTCCTCTCTGCTGTCGACAAGACTGACTTCCTTTTAAGACCGATTTTCCTCATGGTGAAACATGACTATAGAATAGTCATCCTCCTTGTTGGTATCTATGGAGGAAAAGGCAGACTGCCCTTTGCTCTTTCTTAAGATCAGAGAACTTTCCCCCCGACAGAAGAATCAAAATTGCAGGGGTTTATTTCTGAGATCAATGAATAAAGTACTATTTTTATTAACAAATTAACTGCATAATAGAAAACAGACTTCTATTATATAAGTGGTCCATTGTTATTCTCTGAAATAGACCTGGCTTTGGAACAGAATTGTTGCCAGGAGAAATGGCTGTGGATCGCATGCGGTGACTTCAACAGACTGCTTTGAGTGATTCTCAGCATTTTCCATCATTGAATGAAGATGCATTCATTCCTACCACTGCACTGGCAAAACAGAGTGTTCTCATTAAGTGATGTTTAAACAATTAGTTTTATTTCTCTGCAAAACTGAATACCCAGCTATCTATTTGCAGGGTTATAAGACCATAATTTTTCTCTGTATTATTTGTTCTTTAGATGAAATTCAATAAACCATCCATGGCATTTTTAATTCCATTGATTTTCAGAAAATATAATAGCAGTTACGTGGAAGACTGGAGGGAGGAGGAACTGCAGTGTTTCAGCAGAGAGACATTCTCCATTCTTAACCGAATCAATATTCAATCACCTCAGGGCGAGAAAAGCACATCCTTACAAGGAAGGGAAGAGACGTGAAGTTTATGTTATCGGTGGGGGCAGGGGGACATGGTGAAATGTGCTCCTAATCTTTTCCTTTACCGAGAAGAACCCAAGATTTTTGAAAACAGAAAGGCAAATGCCCCTTGTCCAGGCAGTGCGATCAGATATTAAGTTCCACTCTTTCAAAAAGTCATTCCTTAAGGGTACCCCCGCTCCCTTATTTTAGAGACACTGACTTGAGTTCGCTTTTCTCTTGCTCTGAGAAAGAGAGAAGTCTCTCCTTAAGAGTCTCACGTGATTGAAAATGTACTAAAAGGGCCACAGAGAAAAGAGAAGAAGAATCCAGACCTCACTGGGCCTAGACTCGCACCTCCCCTCAACCTGCACGGTCCCCTTCTGTGTCACCTCTCACCCCGAGCTCACCATCAGAGTAAGTCTGGCCATCAGTACAGCTCTGATTACCTAGAAAACTGGAAAATCCCTTTGGGGACGTGAAGATGTACGTCATCCTTCCCTCTAACTGTTCTCACCACTTCACTGCAGTTCGCAATGTACCCTTCACTCCTAAAGGAAACTCAAAGAGAGGTGTATTTCTTGTACAATAGCATTAGGTAATTGCTGTAACAAAGAACACCCCGAATCATAATGGCTTAACAACTGAAAAGTCGTGCTCACGCACTCCAGTGTCTTTGGCCCTGGTTGGGGTGGACCAGAGAGGTCTATGCAGGGACTCAGGTGGATGGCTCCTCCGTGTTCTTTCCAAGCCTGCCCTGGGGACGCCTTCTAGCAGGCAGGTAGGAGGCATAAACAATGCTTAATCACGTCTCTGCCACCTGGGTGCCACCAACATCTTTCGCACTCATCAGGGAACCATATAACGCCCCTGCCTAGGCAGCTACTTCCCAGGGAGTACTCTGTACTGTTGACGGGCCTATGAATTTGGGGAGGGGACAGTCAGCTCTCTTTGCCACAGACATCATACCAGCAATCTCAAGGCCTCACAGAAGGACAGAGGACAGTTCTCAACATTACAGTTACTCTAAAAACCCAGTGCTTGTTCCTTAAACAGCATAGTTGTCCCTTGCAGAAGGATACAGATGATACATTTTCCGAAGATTGCTCACTGTAATTTGGGGAGGTGGCAAGAGTCACTGCATTTTGAGTTCATACAAGCTGGTTATAAACAGCAGCTCTGCTACTCCTGTCTCGGTGAGCTTGGGCAAGCTCTCAGGCTGACTCCCTATCTCTAAAAAGAGCCATTGCTAGTAAATGTTTCCATTTTTGTGATGGAGATTGTTATTTTAATCAGAACAATTTTTCCAGCCCTGCTTCAAATAAATAATAAATCCAGTCTCCTTAAAGATCCATGAGACAGTTAAGATTCTAATAAGCCTTCAATTAGAACTGGTTGGAATGATGTTGAAGCTGAAGCTCCAATACTTTGGCCACTTGATGCAAAGAGCCAGCTCATTGGAAAAGATCCTGATGATGGGAAAGATTGAGGGCAATGGGAGATGGGGGTGACAGAGGATGAGATGGTTGGATGGCATCCCCAACTCGATGGATATGACTTTGAGCAAACTCTGGGAGACACTGAAAGACAGGGAAGCCTGGCATGCTGCAGTCCATGGAGTCGAAAAGAATCAGACATGACTTAATAACAAGAAAAGAAGACTTGTCTTTGAAAACATACATTTTAAACATCCTGCTGCTGCTGCTGCTGCTGCTGCTAAGTCACGTCAGTCGTGTCCGACTCTGTGCAACCCCATAGACAGCAGCCCACCAGGCTCCCGTCCCTGGGATTCTCCGGGCAACAATACTGGAGCGGGTCACCATTTTCTTCTCCAGTGCATGAAAGTGAAAAGTGAAAATGAAGTCTCTACCTTCCTTTTAATTCTTACAAACCTCAAATTGAAAAAACACGTTTTGAAGCAAAACATATTTGTTTGGCTGAGTTTACTTTATTGTATTATTTATTTTTTAAATGTATGTCTTTGGGGTGTGTTTTTGTAAATGACCATCTTCTTGTGTGGAGTTGTACAGATGTATTTGCAATGAATCCAGAGCAATCAGTCATTTATGAGATTTTCATAATCCTTAAATCTGAAGAAATGATAATAGATGATGTTAGTATAAATGGGGCCAGATTCCCATCCGTCAATGTTCCAGAGGTATTCTATCAGCTTCTGCACATTCTCAGTCTGATTAGATGCAAAACCATTGCCTCCTGAGCTATAAATACCAAAGAGGGGCGTTCCAACCTAAAATATAGAACAATTCTATGGCCATTTATTAGCTTTAACCTTGTGATTGTCTTCCACGTTGATACTGTTTTAGGCCACCATTCAAATAAAGCAACTTAATAAGAGGAAGGTTTTTTGGTCATGACGAAGGAGGAAAAAATGAAAATAATAAAGAGAAATAAAGCTGAGTCCAGAGCACACGGCAGCCTTCATCCTCGCTTGTATCTGCATCACTCCTCTTCCCATGGTTAAGTCACTTAGCTTTGACCCTACACAGCCCCTCACCAAGTCACAGGGTCAGGGGACAGGGAGGGATGGGGGATGGGATGAGGTGGAGGGCAGAGGATGGAGCTCACGTCCTGGCACAGGAAGTCCCACATGAGCTGGAGGCAGACGGCACGTCATTGGTGAGAGCCATGACCTGACCTAGTAGCACCAACTCAGGCTAGGAGTTTCAAAGAACTTAAAGCAACGGTAGATGGTGACTGCAGCCATGAAATAAAAAGAGATGCTTGCTCCTTGGAAGGAAAGCTATGACATACCTAGACAGCATGTTAAAAAGCAGAGACATCACCTTGCCCACATAGGTCCGCATAGTCAAAGCTATAGTTTTTCCGGTAGTCATGTATGGATGTGAGAGCTGGACAATTAAAATGGTTGAGCACCAAAGAACTGATGCTTTCGAATTGTGGTGCCACAGAAGACTCTGAAGAGTCCTTTGGATAGTGAGGAGATCAAACCAGTCCATCCTAAAGGAAATCCACCCTGAATATTCATTGGAAGGACTGATGCTGAAGCTGAAGTTTCAATACTCTGGTCACCAGATGCAAAGAGTCAACTCACTGGAAAAGACCCTGATGCTGTGAAAGATTGAGGGCAGGAGGAGGAGGGGACAACAGAGGAGGAGATGGTTGGATGGCGTCATTGACTCAATGGACATGAGTTTGAGCAAATTCCAGGAGATAGTGAAGGACAGGGAATCCTGAGGTGCTGCAGTTCATGGGGTCACAAAGAGTTGGACACAACTTCTCAATGGAACAATAATGAAGTGGAAACTGAGTCAGACTGGAGGTTGGGTGAGGATCAGTGGGAGATACCTGATTAACTGCCATGACTAGCTCCCTAGCTTGACTTGGTGCATCATCCCTCACTGCGGAGCAAGCTGGCACACTGGGATGTCTTCAGGAGCAAGGCTAGGTCAGCCATTTCAAGTTCTTCTGTAACTGGAACAAATGACTGTGCCTCGGGACCCCTTTCTCCATTTGCCCATTGAGTAGCAACTTTTTGCTCCAAACCCTGGAAATATTATGCTGAAAGGAAGACAGTCTTTGTCCCTGAGGTGCTCAGGCCAAGGAGAGTCATGGAGAAGCAAACAAATGCAGTATGTTGAGTGACAGGCAGAGAGCATTCTGGGAGAACACAAGAGGATCACGTAAATCATAGCAAACAAAGGGGCAGATGACAAGGGAGAGGGTGGCAGAGGCCTGGGCCAGTGTTCCTAGTGCTCCAGATCCCATAAGCAATCAGCAGAATGAAAATGGGCTCTAATACCAGTACTCAATTTCCTTATAACAAATCACCCAAAACATGTATGATTGCTCCCCATTCTGTGGGTTGGCAATCTGGGTGGGGCTCAGCAGAGGCATTCTTTTGCAGTCTTTCCTGGGGTTATCAAGTTATCTGGCCAAGCCCAGAGCCATGCCGGGAGACGTGGATACACATGGATGGATGCCTACACAGGGCATGGATAGCCCAGATGTGTGTTCACAGGGGCGGTTATTGTAACCATCGGCAGAGCTCTCTTGTCTGCCTTACCCCAGATTTGATGTTAGATTCTGCTGAAGTGTTCCTGCTTCACCTCTCTCCAGCTTTCAATGAGGAACCACGTTAAGCTAAGGGACCTGAAGCAGGAGTCGTCTCGGGTAACAGCCACAGCCTCCAGCCCCTTCCCAACTCCTGGAACCAGGACCTGTCGGGTCAAGATGGAGTCTCAGCCTGCCTCACAGGTTACCTTTGCCGAGAGTCAAGAAGCAGCGGCGGATTCATGTTGATGTGTGACAGAAAACAACAAAATTCTGTAAAGCAATTTTCTTTCAATTAAAAATTAAATAAACTAAAAAAAAAAAAAAAGAGGCAGCAACCTGGGTCAGGTCGACTAGTCATTCGCAGCCCAGATGCCAGAGGAACAAAGGAAAAGAGAAGATGCTGAGGAAGACAGATCTATGGGAACTTGGTGGATATCATGCATGTGTGCAAGCATACTCAGCCACTCAATCACGTCCGACTCTTTGCCACTCCATAGGCTGTAGCCCGCTAGGCTCCTTCATCCATGGGACTTCCCAGGCAAGAATACTGGAGAGGGTTGCCGTTTTCTACTCCAGGCGATCTTCCTGACCCAGGGATCAAACTCACACCTTCTGCGGCTCCTGCATTGGCAGGCAGATACTTTACCGTTGAGCCACCTGAGAAGTCCCACCAACACAGTGACCTCCACCCAAAAATATATCCCTGCTCCAAACGTCCGACTCTTTGCCACTCCATAGGCTGTAGCCCGCTAGGCTCCTTCATCCATGGGACTTCCCAGGCAAGAATACTGGAGAGGGTTGCCGTTTTCTACTCCAGGCGATCTTCCTGACCCAGGGATCAAACTCACACCTTCTGCGGCTCCTGCATTGGCAGGCAGATACTTTACCGTTGAGCCACCTGAGAAGTCCCACCAACACAGTGACCTCCACCCAAAAATATATCCCTGCTCCAAACCGACTATAATATACACTTAAGAGCCCTTCACAAGAACATAAAATCTCAGCATCATGAGGAACGAGAGAGGCTTCTGGTCTGACCCTTAATTTTTTCTGATGGGTAAACTGAGACCCAAGATGGTTAAGTGATCAACAAAGTAATAAGTGCAGAACTGTGAGAGGTGTAGCAAAAGAATTAAGAACACAGACTTAATCTGACCTAGATATCCAAGATTTGCAATCCCCTGGAGAGCATAATAGGCTTTCCAGGTGGTGCTAGCGGTAAAGAACCCGCCTGCCAATGTGGGAGACAGAGGAGTCGTGGGTTCGATCCCTGGGTCGGGAAGATGCCTTGGAGGAGGGCATGGCAGCCCACTCCAATATTCTTGCCTAGAGAATTCTGTGGACAGAGGAGCCAGGGGTCTCAAGGAACGGGACATGACTGAAGTGACTTAGCACACACACGCACACAGAGAGTATGATAGCTGTGGGTTTTACTTCCATACTTGATTAAATCAAATGAGATTTTCCAGCTAATCCAATGATTAGAAAAGATGTAAAGAATCTGAATAATCCTATTTGAAATAAGTCTTATTCCTGGAATTCATATGACCATAACTCTTCACTTAGAAAAGAATCAAAGACAGATCACAAATCTCCATTGAGCAACATCACTTTTCTATTAGACTTTCTTTTGCACATTAGACATTTTTTAATATACTTTATTTTTAGAGCAGTTATACTTATTCAAAAAACACATTAAACTTTTCAGCAAGATGTTTTTTATTAAAGCATAAAAATAGGCCTAGTCTGTCACTATCATAATAAAAAATGCTGAGCTGCTAAGATTAAAGACAGTTTTATGAAGCTCTGTATACTTTCTTGGGTAGGTACACTTGCAAAACCTAGGACTTGCAATCACTGCTCTAATTTACTGAAGAAAGAAAAACCTTTTCCTCCCACACATGTGTGCATGCTAAGTCACCTCAGTCATGTCTGACTCTTTTTGGACCCACCATGGACTGTAACCCGCCAGGCTCTTCTGTCCATGGAATTCACCAGTCAAGAATACTAGAGTGGGTAAGCCATTCCCTTCCTCATTACAAAAAAAAAAAAAAAAGTTTAAAGAGAAAGTCTCCCAACATGGCAAGTGTCTCCTGGAGGAAAAACCCTTCTCAGTTGAGGATTGCTGATCAGAGGAAATCAAGATAATTAGGAGCCTACATTTAACACAATCTAGCTCTGCTTTCTTCACCTTCTATTTCAAGTTGCAGAAATAATCAGAGCTACATTTGCTGATGATGTCAGCTAAGTGTTTGCCGTTCTGTCATTTAATTCTCACAACAATTCTCTAACAGGTTTTACTAAGATCTTTGGTGAAGGTTCAAGACTAGATGAGAAAAGGAAGGACTGTTATCAGTTCAGTTCAGTCGCTCAGTTGTGTCCGACTCTTTGCGACCCCATGGACCACATGGCACGCTAGACCTCCCTGTCCGTCACCAACTCCCAGAGTCCACCCAAACCCATGTCCATTGAGTCAGTGATGCCATTCAACCATCTCATCCTCTGTCATCCCCTTCTCCTCCTGCCTTCAATCTTTCCCAACATCAGGGGCTTTTCAAATGAGTCAGGTCTTCACATCAGGTGGCCAAAATACCGGAGTTTCAGCTTCAATATCAGTCCTTCCAATAGACTTATGGAAATATTGACTGAAGTGAGATAAACGTCTATCAGAACCCTGAGTGGAACAATGCAGATGTTGTATGTCAACTCCGGATATTTCATTCAAGGTCAATTTTTGCTTTAAAATCTAGATCACACACTAGTGTATTTCCTTCACACACTTCCTCAGTATGCCGCCAAGCTGCTTCAGTCGTGTCCGACTCTGTGCGACCCCACAGATGGCAGCCCACGAGGCTCCCCCGTCCCTGGGATTCTCCAGGCAAGGACACTGGAGTGGGTTGCCATTTCCTTCTCCAATGCATGAAAAGGAAAAGCGAAAGTGAAGTCGCTCAGTCGTATCCGACTCTTAGCGACCCCACGGACTGCAGCCCACCAGGCTCCTCCGTCCATGGGATTTTCCAGGCAAGAGTACCGGAGTGGGGTGCCATCGCTTTCCTCAGTATAAGTCCTTCATTTATTTTATAAAGGCCCAACAACAGTGAGATCTGCTGGGCTTTTAGCAAATGAGGACATCATCCAAACTCATTTATTTATGTAAAATGTGCCAAGTGCCTAAACCATTGGTTTCAATGGGTTTCTGTCCCAAACCTAAACAGATTCTTGTTGGGAGTGGGGCTTTATGTGTTTAGCAAGCTAGTTCCTGCAAAGAAATAGAGGAATTCAAATTGCTTAGAACTTTGGATGTAACAGATATGCTAGAAATAGCATTTGTCATCTTTACCTAATCCTTTCAACACCCCTGTGATGAGGGCATTATTATTATCTTCAGTTTTGTGGTGTAACAGCTGAGGCTCTGAGACCTCTAGCCTCATAGCTCTGTGGTGGCAGAGCTCACACTTGGACTTAGATCTGTGCAATAACAATGTGGATGCTCTTGGGATCTTAGCACTTTTCCTAGAATTCTCACCAACGCCATTAGTAGTACTGATTAAAGGGGGAAATGCATGCCACTTNATCTTCAGTTTTGTGGTGTAACAGCTGAGGCTCTGAGACCTCTAGCCTCATAGCTCTGTGGTGGCAGAGCTCACACTTGGACTTAGATCTGTGCAATAACAATGTGGATGCTCTTGGGATCTTAGCACTTTTCCTAGAATTCTCACCAACGCCATTAGTAGTACTGATTAAAGGGGGAAATGCATGCCACTTAAATGAGAAGGAAGCTTTAGATTAAATATGTGTGAGAACATTTGATCTTCTAAGTGGCCCTGGAGGTAGACAGGTATATCTGGAAATAACTTGTGTGTGATATTTTGGGTAAAAGTGGAGTTGAGAGAATGGAATTTAAAGAACATAACTCAGTCAGCAAGAGGAGTATGTTTCCACGAAGAAGCAGGAGTTATAGACAAATTGAGAGGGGATAAGTGAGTTTGGGAAGTAGCCTGTGCAAATTGGAGAGTCTTTCTCTGAGGAAGGTCTTAACTGTAAAAAAAAAAAAAAAAAACCTTCCACTGAGCTTGCTTGCTCAGCATTTCCTGGTAAGGGGCCTTTCTCCCTCTGGTTTCGTGGCGATCCCAATGAATCAACTGCGTGTCCAAGAGTCCATGAGGGCCCCCTTTACCTACTCTTCACATCACTGCATGGAAGGAAACCTCAGAAGGAGGAGAAAACGGGAGAGAATACCAGTTGTCTTTTCAACCCAGCGCTCTGGATTGTCAGAGATTAAGGGAGTGCACACATGGGCAAGCTACTCTTCCCAAGTCCACAAGCATCCTCCATTTGTTGCTCAGAGACTTAAGTCATCCCCAGATATTTAGGTTTCCTTGACAAGCCTACAACAGGAGCATGTTCTATCTGGCATTAGATGTTCAGTGGTATTGACTGGGGGCAGGGCAGGGTGTTGCCAGGAGAGGGGGGTTCCTCCTGTTTCAAGATCTCTGCTCCAAGACTCCAAGAGTGAACTGAGAAGGACAAAGCAATCCCACAGCCAGGTGGGCTGAGTCCTCTGCTAGGAAGCCAGGTGGTCACAGTTTCCTCTGGAAACAAGATTTTGGAACAGAAGCGTCTGTGGCAGCCATCATCCCAAAGGGATGCCAAAGGGCTCTTGAGTCCCTTCTGTGAGGCAGCTCAGATCTGATGATAATTCAGACGTGATTGTTTCATCCCTCCAGATGCTCTTTGTCAGTTCTGCACACCTGCCTATTTCCAGGTCTTAGGGGACATGGACACCATCTGCACAGAGACATCAATTTTAATCAAAAATCTGGCAGAAAAGCTCAGTTTTAGTCCTAAAACCAAAATAGATATATGAAGAAATAGAGTACCAAACTCATGAGAAATTTTTTAAATAAAAAGCAGTTTTGTATATGTATCATACCTTAATTGAACCACTTCAAAGACAATCCCCTCCTCAGATCTGGAGCTGAGATGTTTGCTTGTTTGGGTATTCAGAGTACTTCTGGGCACACTGGAAGAACCCCACACAGGAATCTGAACCTTGGACTCCACGCTGGGCTGACCGCAACCTGAGACAGGGAGGCACAGAAAATAACCTTACTGTCTGCAGAGCTGTTGGAACCCAGCCACTAGTCACCAATGCAGCCAGCAAGAGTGTTCCCAAACTCCTCTTGGTCCCTTGAAAGTAGGCCTTCTGTGTGGATTAAAATCCAGAGCCCTCAAAGATTCAGGAAGAAAAGAAGAAGTTAAGACTAAAAATGCAGAAGAGCAAATCACAACCTATGATCCTTTTATTTCTTCCCAGAAGCTCGACTTCTGGTAACAACAGATTACAAACACCACCCCCAACTTCTTCCAAGCTGATCCCATGGATAAGATCAGCAGGCAGCAACTGTTTCCAGTTGGAGACCTTCACTTAGGTTTTATTTCAAGTCTGTAAGGCTGTGTGTCTGTGTATGTGTGTGTGTGTGTGGTTTTAGGGTGTGTGTGTGTGTGTGTGTGTGTGTGTGGTTTTTGTCTGGGGAGACAGATGGAGAATCTTAAAGAAGACAATTCATAGGTTTGGGAGTTTCTGGGGTTTGGGTTTTTTTTTGAACTTTTGTTTTGACAAGAGATTACAGGTGTTCCCATTTGGAACATAAACTATATTTTTAAAAAAATAATAATAAATTCCTGAAAGTCCCTTTGGCCCAAAAAAGGAAAAACAGCAGACAGACAATCTTTTGGGAGACGATCCCTTTTTGGCAGGCATTGAATTGTCCTGGATAACATTATCCAGATTGCAGACTGCAAAGGTGCAGGAGGGGCCCGCCTGAGATCTGGGACTTATTAACTGCGAGAGCAGCCCTCCACGCTCGTCAATTCTGCTCGCAGCTGCAAGAGAGGATTCTGGAAGCAGGATGCAAGGTGCTGTCCTTCCTTAGCAGAAGGCCCCTTTTCTGCTGTGAATTGTGTTTAGGCGGCGACTCCCCTCCAGCCCCCACCAGCCAAGTACAGGCTTTTTTTTTTTTTTAAGGGAATGCAGGCAACAGCTCCTAATACAGGAAAGGGAAACACCTTTCTAATCAGAAGTGCTTCTAATTAGAACGAATTACCAAACCTGCCCTACAGTTAACTGCTGCAAACAAAATCACTAAAGAGCAATTAACAAGTGAAGGCAGGAACTGTCAATTGATCCTAGAAAGAAAGAAAAAAATAAATAGAAAAGAAGCAGTGTGAGGAAGGAAGGAAGAAGGGAGAGAGGGAAGAAGGAAAGGGAGGTGGGGAGGCGGGGAGACTTAAATCCAGTGTAATCTGTCAGGAGCATGTATACGGTTGTTTTAAATCATCTCTCTGCTTCTCCGTCATCCTGTAAATGTTCACTTGTGAAATCTCAGGGCATTAAGTCTGCCAAAAGCATCAGGGGTGAATTAGGCAGTGAAAGTAGAGAGCAAGTGAAAAAACAACCCAGACCCGTTATTTATGTATTGTTCACCTGAATTTCCCAAGCTTCCGCTCGGCTCACATGGCTCTCAAGTTGGCTGGAGACATCTGTTTTTCCAGTTTTGTCAACATCTCCAGAATTCCTTTGTATAAGTTACGATTTTGCCCAAAGCTTAGAGACTGGTGTGTTGATTTCACAGCAAACATTCGGTTTATCTCTGAACTGGAGAAACAGAAATTCCTGAACTCCAAGTCCTTGCACGTGACACAGTTCACACAAGAATTTTTCATATCTGCACTTATAGGTTAAATTGTACCTCCCACCGCCAAAATGATTCACATGTTGTAATCGTAATCTCCAGTCTCNGGAGAAACAGAAATTCCTGAACTCCAAGTCCTTGCACGTGACACAGTTCACACAAGAATTTTTCATATCTGCACTTATAGGTTAAATTGTACCTCCCACCGCCAAAATGATTCACATGTTGTAATCGTAATCTCCAGTCTCTGAGAATAGGAGCTTATTTGGAAATACAGTTGTTGAAGATGTAATTAGGGCTTTCCCCGGTGCCTCAGAGGTAAAGAGTCTGCCAGTGATGCAGGAGTCACAGGAGGCGTGTGTTCGATTCCTGTGTCGAGAAGATCACTTGGAAGAGGGCGTGGCAACCTACTCCAGTATTCTTGCTGGAAAAATCCCACGAACAGAAGAGCCTGGTAGGCTACAATCCATGCGGTCTCAAAGAATTGGACACAGCTGAGCATGCACGTATGCACACATGAAGATGTAATTAGTTTCGATGAGGTTAACTAGAGGAGGAGAGCCCCCAGTCCGATATGACTCATATCCCTATAAAAAGGGGAAATTTGGACACAGAGACACATATAAAGAGAACTCTGCATGAAGATGAAGGCAGAGATTGACAGATTAATGTGCAGCAAGCCAAGGAACACCAACGATGGCCAGTGGACCAGGAGAAGCTAGAAGGAAAGCGTGGAACAAATGCTTCCTTGCAGCTCAGAAGGAACCAACCCTGCCTACATCTTGATCTTGGACAGGTCTCAAAGAATTGGACACAGCTGAGCATGCACGTATGCACACATGAAGATGTAATTAGTTTCGATGAGGTTAACTAGAGGAGGAGAGCCCCCAGTCCGATATGACTCATATCCCTATAAAAAGGGGAAATTTGGACACAGAGACACATATAAAGAGAACTCTGCATGAAGATGAAGGCAGAGATTGACAGATTAATGTGCAGCAAGCCAAGGAACACCAACGATGGCCAGTGGACCAGGAGAAGCTAGAAGGAAAGCGTGGAACAAATGCTTCCTTGCAGCTCAGAAGGAACCAACCCTGCCTACATCTTGATCTTGGACTTGAAGCCCCCAGAACCGTGAGACAATATACTTCTACTGTTTTGTTATAGTTTCCCAGCAAAGTAACTCTCCTCCTGGGTCTGATCTTGAGTGGCCTCAGCCTGCAGCAGCTTGAAGCAAGGCTTCGGTTCCTGGCCAGAGATGGAGGTCAGGTCTCAGAGGTAAGGCCCTGAATCCTAGCCACTAGACCAGTGTTCAGTGAAAAGGCCCTGGCTCTTGAATTCCCACAAAGACAGAAGGTTGTGAGACAAGTCTATATGTGCAGACAGACACGTGAGCTGACTTGCAGAGGGGACCGTGCCCTTCTGGCAGTTTAAATCTCTTATATGGGGCGTGGCTTCTGGTTTCTTCCGGCCAATCATCTTGCTCTGCCTGACTCAAAGTCCGAACTTGGTGTATCTCAGGATCCTGGCAGGCAGGGATCAGCCCAGGCATCTCTCCCTCCTGGAAGCCCCTCATAATATATCCTCTCCCCGAGGGATGGGTCAGGAGCCCTCCGCAGCATTCCCACAATGTCCTGCTCCTGCCCGCAGTATGTCTCTTAGCCAGGATGGATTCTACCGCAAAGGCCTGTGGGTAGTTAGCATCACTTACTATGCGGTGGTGCCCCCTCCCTGTCTAACCTCCAGGGAGCCTTTCTGCACATGTATGGTTGGGGAAGTCCCTTAACGTTGAGAATGAGAAATAAGCAGTCTCTTCTCCCTGAGCAAGACCCAGCCTGATCCCACCATGGCCCTGCTGTTTTCCGTCTTGGAGTATCAGTCACAGAGAACCAGCTGCAGCTGTTCGCCTCAGGGGCTGACCTGTCTCCTACCTCGGTTCTGCCTTATGGTGTCCTCCTCAGTGGGCCCTCTCTGGTGCCCGCATTTGCCACCATCGTCATTTAGTCCTTTGCCACCTCCCAGCCGCCCTGCCTGCCTCCCAGATTTCCTCGCCTTGAACGTCCACTGTACCAGGGGGAGGTTTCCGCACCACAGCCCTGACCATAGAACCATGCTTCCATAGGATTAGAAGAATAATAAAAACAATAAGAATAATAATCTCTCGGGTACATTTTATATGCAGGCATTCTGGGAGACACAAGGAAGGCAAAGAAAATCAAAGAAATGTCTGCACTCTAGGAGCTCCCAGCTTAATGATGTGCATGAGGACAGACACAGCCTAGATCACTGGGTAGGTGCAGGACATTGTGGGAGATCTGCGGAGGGCTTCTGACCCATCCTTTGGGGAGAGGATGTATTATGAGGGGCTTCCAGGAGGGAGAGATGCCTGGGCTGGGCCCTAAAGCGCTGGCTCTCAATTCTAACTGCACACAGTAGTCACTTAAGAAGTTTCACAATTGTCAAGGCCTGTGTCCGATGGGCCCCCAGACCCTGAGGTCTGGGGGTGGCTTGGGTTTGGAAGTTGCACAAAACCTCCTGGTGAGTGAAACACATAGCCCATTTTGAGGACCTCCGTCCTAAGGCACTGACTCTCTGCACCTTGAAATCATCTGAAGTGTTTTCACAAACTCCAGTGGCTGGTCCTACCCAGGAGAGATTGGATTTAATTGGTCTGGGTGTGGCGAGGGATTAAAGAATTTTTTTAACACATCCCCAGTAAGGAGGTTATGTGCAGACAAATTCAAGAACCACTAAGGATGCGTCTCAAAATTGAATGTGCTTAGAAATCATCTTGAGATCTTGTTCATCGGCAGATCTCCAATCAGTAGGTCTAGGATGGGAGGATCCCCTGGAGGAGGGCATGGCAGCCCATTCCGGTGTTCTTGCCTGGAGATACCGTGGACAGAGGACCCTGGCAGACTACAGTCTATGGGGTCACACAGAGTCAGACACGACTGAAGCGACTTAGCACAGCGCAGGATGGGGCCTAACATGCTACCTGTGTAAGGAATCCAGGTGCTAGTGTTGCCAGTCTGGAAGCCGCACTTTGGAAAGCAAGGCCTTAAGAGGGAACACAAGTTCTCCAGGCAAAGAGAGCATGGTCCTGCACCAGGAGGGTGGAGACGGGAGACGGGATGTGGACTAGAGAGGTTCTTGGGGGTCATTCAGTGGATCTGGTGTTTGATGTGGATGTGAGGCATGGGATAGTCCAGGGCACCGGTCAGGATTCTAGCAAAGAAGCCTGGCCTGCCTAACTGACCACAGAGCATCCCAAGCAGCCTGACCTGCCTAACTGACCACAGAGCATCCCAAGCAGCCTGACCTGCCTAACTGACCACAGAGCATCCCAAGCAGTGCCAAAGTCTTGCTAGCTTCATGGTCTGTTTCACATTTTCCAGACTCATCAAAAGTCTTCCCATTGCTCATCTTCACAGATAGAATTAACCACACCGTCCTTGTTTTCCTGTCCTCTTTTGCCAACACCAAGAGTACAAACTCGAATGCCTCCAGTGACCAATTTGGCATGGGCTTGAGTGAAGCAGTCTGGATGGGTGTGAAGGGAAAAGTAAAACTTCCCTTCTGCTACCAACCCACTAATGTATATTATGATATTAATATTAATTATATTTTAAGAATATATTATAATGCTCAATTAATATCTTCACAGTAATTAATACAAAAAAGAAGACATTAGAGGGAAATAATGATTTGAACAACATTGAGTTTGCATCAGAAAAATAAATAAAAGCTAGAAGACGGTAAAACATTTTTTAAATACTGAAAAGTTAAAATTTTTTAATGTAAAAATATTTTTTAAATGATAACATAAATTTCTTGATAAATTGACACCTTTAAAATGCTGAAAGGAAAATGTCTGCTAATCCAGAATTATACATCTAGAAAAATCATCCTTTAAAAATGAGGGCAGAATAAGACTTTTTGAATTAAAAAAAAAGGAAAGAACCCACTTGCCAATTATCCTACACTTCATGAAACTCTTCAGGTTGCAGGGAAGTGAGTCTAAATGGGCACTTGGGTCTATGGAAGGAGTGAAGAGCCCCAGAAATGGAAAACACACAGGTTAACATAACACAGTGTTTTCAAATTCCTTTAAGAGACAACTGAGCATTTTAAGCAAAATCACAATAGTGTATTGTGGAATTTTTTAAATAAGTACAAGTAAAATTTATGATAGCAATAACACAAAGAATGGGGAGAAATTACCTTATCCCATTGCAAAGTTTTTACATTTTATCTGAAGTGATACAATAAAAATTCCAATGTGACTGTGATTAATTAAACATGCGTAATATAATCGCTACAATAACCAATGCAAAACATAATACAAAGAGGGGAAAGCTAAAAAGTCAATACAGGAAATAAGATGAAATAATATTTCAAACAGATATTTATTGATGTATAAAAACGAAGCAAAACTCAATGATAATATTTTGGAATGGATGTCTGATAGGTAAAATTATTTTAAAGCACAAGGAAATGATTACCACAGAAGTCAGGGAGTGATTACCTTCAGCCTGAAGAAGAGGGAATGAAAGGGAAGAGGCGTGAGAAGGATTCTGGAAATGCTGAAATGTTCTATACCCTGACCCCATGGGTGTTTGCTTTGTTTCATAGTTTTGTTTTGTGTCCTTTTCTGTATGTAGCTTATAGTTTGGAATTATTTAAGTTTTTAAAAATCAGTGAGAAGAAATTAAAAGCATTGGCTCCCACCTACCACTAGGACTTGGACAGCAAGGAGATCAAACCAGTCAATCCTAAAGGAAATCAACCCTAGATATCCACTGGAAGGACTGATGCTGAAGCTTCAATACTTTGGCCACTCAATGCGAAGAGCTAACTCATTGGAAAAAACCATGATGCTGGGAAAGATTGAGGACAGGAGAAAGGGATGACAGAGGAAGAGATGGGTGAAAAGCATCACCCACTCAATGGACTTGAGTTTGAGCAAACTCCAGGAGATAGTGACGGCCAAGGAGGCCTGGAGGGCTGCAGCCCATGGGGTCGCAAAGAGTCTGACACAATTTAGCAACTGAACAACAATAGCAACCACTAGGTCTTAGGAGAGGTCATCTCCTCAATTCCCGGTTTTCCAAGTCCTCCTGAAGGGATTTTTGCGAATGATTGGGTCCTCCTAGCTGCCTCCACTGACCCAAGCTCACAGTTGTCCCAAATGTGGGTTCTTTAGCAGCAGAGGCAACTAGCAAGGGTCCCCGCCCAAGAGACATTGAGTCCAGCTGCACCAGAATAGGGCAGAAAAAGCTCGCACATCGCCAGGGGAGCAGTACCTCCGAGGGTGAGCTTTGGGACATCTTTTAGCAAGCCAAGTTCCTGCCACGCAAGATGCATTTTCAAGTAGAGCCAAAGATGTGCCTTGTATCTGTCTTCGCGCAGAGCAAACCTCTCACCCACGTTCCTCACTCATGCGTTCACACAGTACCCCTCTACCTCCCTGTCCTCTAACCTGATTCCTGCTGGGCCGAGATACTGTGATCAAGAGCTAGCCTTAGTGGTTCAGAGGCTAAGACTCTGTGCTCCCAATGTAGGGGACCAGGAGTTCGATCCCTGGTCGGGGGACTAGATCCCACATGCCATGACTAAGAGTACGCCTGCCGCAACCAAGATCAAAGATCTCACAGGCTGTGTCCATGATCTGGTGCAGCCAAATAAATAAATGTTAAAAAAGAAGAAGAAGAAAAATACTAGACTTGAATTTGATGCCATCACTTCCAGGGTAACCTCTGTGAGATCACTCATCCTCTCTAAACCTTAAACTCTTATTCTTAAAGTGGTGGTTTTATCCCGACCTCCACAGGCTTGAGAGAACAGGCAGGAGTGAGCAGGGCTGGCTGGGCTGTGAGCGCCAGCAGTGAGAGCAGAGAGTGCCAGGTGCCTGATTCAACCTCACTAGCAGCAGCCCCCAACCCTGCCATCCTGAACGCCCATGAGCCCAGCCCCCCACCCACCTGCGTTCCTGCTGGCACGCCTGTGGCCAGGTTGGGTAGACTCTGGACAGGCCGTTTGCTCACTCGAGTCCTGTGTATTCTGGGGGCAGTGAGAGTGTCACAGTTAGATCTCCACTTCAGTTCGAAGATATCCGTGCTTTACCGGGGGGATCAGAGAGTGGGCGGGATAGGAGGGGCCACAGGAGAGGGCACCCCTTAAGTGAGCACTGAGGTCGAGCCATCCACCTCCAGCCTCAGAACACACATCTTGGGATTTTAAGTTAAACACCAGCAGGATTGCTTCACACATGTTTAATTGTAGTTTTCCATGATCTGGGTAATCTTTTTCAAGGAAAATGCATTTTCTGTGGTTTACCCAGCTGAAGACCAAAGAAATAAGAAAAATGTCAGTAAACCAGGGAGACAGGGTTGACAACTCATGTAATGATGCTTGATTTCAGTTGAACATTTATCCGGACTCTTGCAGGCGACATTACTACGGCTCAGCAGCTTCGGCACCTCAGTTCTCAGGGTCCATTCAGGGCTCTGTAAACATTTCCCTTTACTGTGTTTTGCACGATGATTAAGACCCAACTTTTCTCCTCAGTAACCTGCCTGCCTTTTAGCTACTAGGGCAAAGAGCACAGTGTTTCAGGGCACAGAGTCCAGCTGCCTGGATCTCAGTTTTGGCTCCAAGTGGCTCAGTTTCCTCATCTGTAAAATGGGTGACAGCACCCTCCTTATAACATAGGCTATCCTGAGGCTAAGTAGATGATCCCCAGGTAAAACGCTGAGGCCAGCACCTGGCACATGGGGAGGCCTCAGTAAGTGCATCTCTTATCGTGTCTCGGGAAACCTCAATTCCTCCGGTTTCACATTCTCAGCTGGGTTTTCTCAGAAACATAAGCCAAGGAATTTCTGCCTCAGCCAAATTAAGATTTTTTTTTTCAGTCTCATACGAAAGGAGCCCTGCCCCCTGGTTAAATGGTTCTAGTTACCAAAGAACACACTCACCTCACTGGCTATAACTTCTCATAACTTATTAGATTCACTTAAAGTGATTTTAATTACACTCTAGTTTCTCTACATACAAAATGAAATGCAGGCAAGTAGTTGCATTTGCCCCATCTATTATGTTCAGAAAGAAATTAGAATCGCCTAGTGCACCCTTACTGTCCAAACGTCTCTGTAAAAAAGGAGCTTGCCAGGATTTACCGAGCAGGTCAGCCTCTCGCGAGTCAAAGGGGATTGGGCAGGGAGTGGATCCGATGCTGTCAGTCAGTCTCTCTGTGATGACAGCCAGCCTGTGATGCAATTTTCAGGAACACTGGTCTTCTCGCAGACTCAGCTCTTGAATTTTCTTAGAACTTTCCTGTCAAACGGCCTCCATCCCACTCTCTCATCACTTTAACTGCTTCCCACAGCAGCTCAGCTGGAGAAACAGGAGAAAAATAAAGGATGGCTTTGGGCATACACTGGGTTTAGGGGACCCCAGTACCAGTTTCTGTGTAGTAGTTGCCATGGGGTGGGGTGGGTGCCTAGGGAAGGTATTAGCTATTTTGTGGCTGGGAGAAGCACAAGTAAGTAACAGAAAGCTTCTTTCTAGAGCAAACGTTAGGGCCTGGCTTCCACGGGGTTTCCCAGGCAAGAATACTGGAGTGGGCTGCCATTTCCTTCTCCAGGAGATCTTCCCGACCATAGAAGATCATTTAAGGGAAAGTACTCTGATAGCAGCTGTGTCATACAAATGGAATCTTGTAAAATGAGCCCAGTGAGTCTGTCAGCTTTCCAAAGTCAAAGAACTTTCTGGCATAAGCACTTTCTTCGGGTATAGAATGTCGAATGAGACCAAGGTTGGTGGGATGGTTAGATTTATTCTCACTCTCCATTGCTTTCCAATAAATTTGGGGTCTGAAGGCAGGTGTTCTGGAAAAAGAACCCCACACGTACGGTGTTTTAGTCCCTTTGACAAATTGGGAAATTGGGGTTACAAAACTTTGTAGCCACGGCCACATGGCTCCAAAGTGGCCAAGCCAGCCCCAGACTAGGTCTGTCTGCTGCCTCGGGCTCACAGTCAGAGGGAGGCCTGGGTATTCCTTTATGTCCCCGCATGTGAAGGTTAAGTCAGATCCTATTTCCCTCTCACGTAGACAGACACGGCATTGTGCTAGCAAGCCTAATGGCCTTGCTGTCCAGATTTCCCACAGCAGCTCAGAAAGCCTCAGTCTTCCCCTCTCTCCACCTCTGCCTCCCTGGCTGGGGCCGCCAGGTAGGATGGAGGTGGAGGTCATGGGCAGTATGCTCCACTGTCTAATGGTGCCCTGGTGCTGGCAGGTTTGTGCCTTGTACTGCTCCGGGGAAGCTCAGGAAAGTTCACCATGAGTGTCCTTAGGAAAAACCAGGCTGTCCTTGAAGCAAGCCTGTGCCCTACCCACCACCAAGGTCCTAGAACGCAGTCTGTACACACACATTGCCCACTCTCTAGAGTTAACGCCTCGCTTCCCCAAGTGCATCACTCACGAGATGGTTTAGGGTGGTACCAGTGGAGACATTTTCTCTGGCAATTATAATATGTATTTTTTAAATGACTTTTCATTGTGGTAAAAGTCACATGACATAAAACATACTATTTTAACCATATTTAACTACATGGTTCAGTGGTGCTGGGGACACTCACATTGTTGTGCATCTCTCTCCATTATCCATCTCCCGAATTTTTCACCTGCCTAAGCTGACCCTCCCACTCCTCCCCGACCCCCTGGCATCTATCAGTGTACTTTCTGACACTCTGAATCTGACTATTCTTGGTATCACATATAAGTGGAGTCAAACAGTATTTGTCTGCACATAATATATATTGGAGTGCATGTTTAAGGTTAACTTTGGCAACCCACTCCAGTATTCTTGCCTGGAGAATCCCAGGGATGGGGGAGCCTGGTGGGCTGCCGTCTATGGGGTCACACAGAGTCGGACACAACTGAAGTGACTTAGCAGCAGCAGCAGCAATATATGTCCTACAAATAGATTGCACCTTCTTTTTCTTCCCTGTGCTATAGTTTCTAATTAGTTATCTATTTTATACCTACTAATAAATACATATGTATAATATATATGTCAATCCCAATCTTCCAATTTATCCCTCCCTGCCTTTCCCCGCTTGGCGTTCATAGTTTGTTCCCTATGTCTGTGTCCCTATTTCTGCTTTGCAAATAAGGTCATCAACACCACTTTTCTAGATTCCACATATATACATTAATACATTGTGCTGTGTAATAGTGCAGCATGTCCTAGCCTACCTGTGACTTCACCAGTATTGTTTAGGACAAGTTTTAAGCAGTAGCTCAGATGGTAAGGAATCCGCCTGCAGTGCAGGAGACCCAGGCTCGATCCCTGGGTTGGGAAGATCTCCTTGGAGGAGGCAATGGCAACCCACTCCAGTATTCTCGCCTGGAGAATCCCATGGACAGAGGAGCCTGGTGGGCTACAATCCACGGGCTGACTCAATGACTCATACTTTCACTTTCAACGCATTACCTAATCTGAGCTCTCTACCACCTCTGCATTCCCAATTAGATGCACCCTGCCAGAGAAGATGGATAGATGACTCTCCCGTGTATGAGAAAGTGGGGGAAAAAATAACATTTGGAGTCGTCTTAGCATGTTGGATGGAAATGGCAGAGAAGTGAAGAACAGGTGTTCTGCAGTCAAACTGGTTGAACTGGAAATGTTAGCCCTTTCATTTCTTGGCTGTGAGACCTTAAGAAGTTACTAAACTTCTCCGTGTTATTTTAGGCGTTGAGCCACTGAAATCTGTGGGGTCTTTTGTTAACGCAACTCACATACCCTCATATAGCTCACAAGCCAAACTGCAGCAACAAGTTTTCTTCTCAACTCATTTGAAAGGACATAAGGATATCAAAACTAAAAGCATATATTTACACCATTTAGTATCTTGCTATTAACAGTAACAATAAAATAAGGTAAAATGTTTAAGCCCAGACATTTTTGAAAGAATTATCTTCCTAATCAAAATCAACAAAGTTATCAAAGATGCCACTGCTGAGCAGGGAAGTTAGCTCTCCAAGCAGGTTCACGACTACTGCCTGCGGGCTGAGTTGCTCATCCAGACGTTAATTGGATCTACACCAGGGAGCAAAGATTTCACAGCCATGGACCTGCCGGCAGAGAAGGTATAACTTCAGATACGAGAATATGACCTTAAAATTAACAATGCCTCTACTAGTCCACCTTAAGCGAAGAACATTTAGCATCAACAAATATTTTATTATTTTATTCCTTTAAGCGAGAAAAGGGTTTAACAATAATTTTTCAAGTTAATAACCTACAAGTCTCCTTTTAAGAAAATGAGTAAAAGCAAAAGGCCTCTGTCCAGGCTGCGTTTTCCTCACTCCATCCGTTTACCATGTTCCTCTGTCTCATCCTTGGACCACAGTCTGAAGATCATTGCCACTTAGAGGAATCTTTGCCCATCCCTGGAGGAGGTTCAGTGTCTCGAGGACATCCTCTCTCCTGTCTTATTATTTTCTATCATGGCACTGGCCATGATTTCTGATTCACACTTTTTTAAAACAATCATCAGCCTCCTCTTTTTTTTTTTTTCCTACTGAGCCAGGTCTTCCTTGTGGCCTGTGGGCCTTTCATCATGGTGGGCAGGATTTAGTTGCCCAAGGCATGTGAGATCCTACTTCGCCGACCGGGGATGGAACCTACATTCCCTGCATTGAAAGGTGGATTCCTGATCACTGGACCACCAAGGAAGTCTCTCTGATACACATTTATTGCAACAGTCATCCTCTGACTACATCTTTAAGCTTCCTTAGAACCGGGACCACACCTGTTTTGCTCACCATTGATCCCCAGCAGTCAGCCCCAAGCTTACATACCGCTATAGGAAGAATGAATGAAAAATGATCAGTCTGCGGATCAGTGTAAATAAGCCACGATGTATCTGTCAGATCTTATGTCTGGTCATTTCAACTTTTCCATTGTTTCACAAATGTAGCAACACTCCCACGGATCTCGGAGGTATCTTGAGCAAGTGTCTGATGATTTCCTTAGGACAAATTATGAAAAAGAACTCATGGCGCCAAGATTTTGAAGCTCTAACTAACTGCTTAGAATTTCTTCAAGTTGGAAGGATATTAACTGGAAACATATTGAAGAGAGGGAAGGAAAGAGAGAGAGAGGATGAGAAAAAGAGAGAAAAGGGAGAAAGGTGGAGAGGGAGGAAGGACAGAAAAAGAAAAGAAAAATAATAGAAAAAGATGGGAAAAGAAGAAAGACCAGCGCCTAAGCTAAAGAGGCCTTGTCTTCATGTGAAGGTCCCTCTTCAGAGGTTGCTGTCCAGCCAGTTTCCTGGACCGGATCTCTGTGTCTCCCTGCCAAACCATGCCTGGGAAAGGCAAAGTCAGACACTCTCAAATCACAAGGTTTAAGATGATAAAGACCCCCAGACCCTCCTTCTCAGGGGTGAAGCAGCTCAGGGCTTTTTGTTCTCCGGCGTCTTTGTTCCAGCAGCCTCTCCCATCTCAGAGGATTTTCCACGGCACCAAGAGCCTGACACTTTGCCCATCCCAGTTCTCACAGAGCTCTCCAGTGAAAGACAAAGCCAGACTGGCACGGAGGAAGGCATGGAATAAAGGGGGACTGAGAAGGAAGAAAAGCGCCTGCAAATCTGGCTGCCCGAATATTCAGTTGCTGCAGCAACTAGAAGTGAGACAATGAAGCGGGGAGGGGACCACCATCTTCCTCCCTCGGTCCAGTTGTCATGGATACTGGGATTTTAGAAGTGAAGGGGTGAAGGATTGTCTTTACACTTTACAAACAATGCCTTTTTTCATTCCCTTGGCCTGTGGCCTTGCTCCATCTGGGTTGGGGACTTCCCCTTCCTTCTGAATCTTCCCGTAAAGAGGCTGGGGAACGGCAAGATGCTGGGGAACGGCAAGATGCTTTCTGTAAAGGAGGCTGTCCAGCCAGGAGCTCTAAAGTCTGTTCCCATGCGGGGCCAGGCAGAAAGGCCTGAGCACTTGTGGAAACGTCCATGCCCTGAGATCGTCCCAGCCACACTGCAGGAAGGCTGGAGGGCTCCTTGAACTCTTCCCCCCATCCTTCCGAATCTCCCAGGAGTGCTCACACACAGGCTGTCACCTTTGGTTCCAGCCCATGCCCTCCCCCGCCCCCCAGAGACCCCGCATTAGCTTCCTGCCCTGGCTTCCGCCTCCAGGATTCAGCAGGAGGAATGCAGCTGAGTCCTCCTCTGAGGTCTTCTCCCAGCTTCTTCGCCCAGAAGCCACATCAGGACCAGCACTGTCCTGCTGAGCTGTCCAGCACCGTGTGGTGAGGTCATCAGCTTTATTTTTTTTTAATTAATTTATTTTCATTGGAGTCTAATTACTTTACAGTATTGTGCTGGTTTTTGCCATACATCGACATGAATCAGCCACGGGTGCACATGTCCCCCATCCTGAACACCGCCACCCCCTCCCCACCCCATCCCTCTGGGTGGTCCCTGGGCACTGGCTTTGGGTGCCCCGCTTCATGCATCACACTTGCACTGGCCATCTGTTTCACCTATGGTGATACATATGTTTCAATGCTCTTCTCTCAAATCATCCCACCCTCGCCTTCTCCCACAGAGTCCAAAAGTCTGTTCTGTGTATCCGTGTCTCCTTTGCTGCCTTGCATATAGGGTCGTCATGACTGAATCCCATATATAGGCATTAATATACTATACTGGTGTCACCAGCTCTATTGATCACATTGTCTAGACTCAGCTCTGCCTTCTCACCAGGATGACCTGTGCAAGGCTACTTACTCTCTCTGAACCTTGCTCCACATCCGCTCAATGCATACTGTCGTGTCCACCATGTAGCGTTGTTGATGGTATGAGGTGAGAAAAGATAGCTGCAGCAGGCACTCCAGCAGCGAGAGCGCCCTGCCCTCTCTCCATCACCACCCCTCCAGAGTCACGCACTTTCTCACACTCGCACACACAGACATCCATGCTCTCTCACACTCATGCACTCTTACACACAGTCACAGGGTCACAGAACACACAGTCACAGGGTCACAGACATCCTCAAAGAGTGAGAGTGTCCTTGGGTGTCTCTGTGTGTGGGGTGCGTGAGTTTGAGTTTGTGAATGTCTGAGCGTGAGGATATGAACAACAGTCACCTGCACATGAACCTTGTATACAATAAGTCCCTTACGTACAAAGGAGTTTCGTTCAGAGAGCGTGTTCATAATTCCAGTTTGTTCATAAGTCCAACAAAGTTAGCCTAGGTACCCAACTAACGCAGTCGACTATATATTTTTCACATAAGTAATTCATAAAAACAAACAGAAAATTAGGAAAACATTTTTAATCTTACAGGACCTATAAAAGTACAGTAAGCACAGTACAATAGCTGGCACACAGGGGCTGGCACGGAGTGAACAGGCCAGAAGAGTCCCTGATGGAGGAGGGAGAGGAGGCGGGAGACGGTAGAGCTGAAGGGTCGTCAGCAACAGGAGACGGAGGGCACACTGCAGTGTCGCTCACGCCTGACACTGACGGCCCGGGTCTGGCTCCTTGCTGGAACCAGATGCACATGCGCATCTTTGAAAGTTTGCGGTTTGAAGGTGTGTAGGTGACTGTCGTGCATATCCTCATGCTCATTCACAAACTCACACTCATGCCCCACACACAGAGACACCCAAGGACACCCTCACATATATGTGCACACAGTCACACGTACACACAGTCACACATACACACAGTCACACGTACACACAGTCACAAGTACACAGTCACATGTACACACAGTCACAAGTACTTAGGCAGGAACATGTGGTCACACAAATGCACACACACACACACTCACATACATACTTATACACTCCCCCACATGTGTATACTCCCACACATTTGCGTACATTCAACTTTCCCTTTTTTTAATCTTATATTAGTATATAGTTGACTTACAATGCTGTTAGTTTCAGATGTGCGGCAAAGTGAATCAGTTATACATACATATATATATATGCATTTTCAACTTTCCATTTTTGACTTATTAATAGAAAGACTGGGAATGTCTTATTTTATTAATCATTTAAGCTGGGGAACGGCAAGATGCTTTCTGTAAAGGAGGCTGTCCAGCCAGGAGCTCTAAAGTCTGTTCCCATGCGGGGCCAGGCAGAAAGGCCTGAGCGCTTGTGGAAACGTCCATGCCCTGAGATCGTCCCAGCCACACTGCAGGAAGGCTGGAGGGCTCCTTGAACTCTTCCCCCCATCCTTCCGAATCTCCCAGGAGTGCTCACACACAGGCTGTCACCTTTGGTTCCAGCCCATGCCCTCCCCCGCCCCCCAGAGACCCCGCATTAGCTTCCTGCCCTGGCTTCCGCCTCCAGGATTCAGCAGGAGGAATGCAGCTGAGTCCTCCTCTGAGGTCTTCTCCCAGCTTCTTTGCCCAGAAGCCACATCAGGACCAGCACTGTCCTGCTGAGCTGTCCAGCACCGTGTGGTGAGGTCATCAGCTTTATTTTTTTTTAATTAATTTATTTTCATTGGAGTCTAATTACTTTACAGTATTGTGCTGGTTTTTGCCATACATCGACATGAATCAGCCACAGGTGCACATGTCCCCCATCCTGAACACTCCCACCCCCTCCCCACCCCATCCCTCTGGGTGGTCCCTGGGCACTGGCTTTGGGTGCCCCGCTTCATGCATCACACTCGCACTGGCCATCTGTTTCTCCTGTGGTGATATACATATTTCAGTGCTCTTCTCTCAAATCATCCCACCCTCGCCTTCTCCCACAGAGTCCAAAAGTCCGTTCTGTGTATCCNCCACCCCCTCCCCACCCCATCCCTCTGGGTGGTCCCTGGGCACTGGCTTTGGGTGCCCCGCTTCATGCATCACACTCGCACTGGCCATCTGTTTCTCCTGTGGTGATATACATATTTCAGTGCTCTTCTCTCAAATCATCCCACCCTCGCCTTCTCCCACAGAGTCCAAAAGTCCGTTCTGTGTATCCGTGTTTCCTTTGCTGCCTTGCATATAGGGTCGTCATTACTGAATCCCATGCTGCTGCTGCTGCTAAGTCCTTCAGTCGTGTCCGACTCTGTGTGACCGCATAGACGGCAGCCCACCAGGCTCCCCCATCCCTGGGATTCTCCAGGCAAGAATACTGGAGTGGGTTGCCATTTCCTTCTCCAATGCATGAAAGAGAAAAGTGAAAGTGAAGTCGCTCAGTCTATCCGACTGTTAGCGACCCCATGAACTGCAGCCCACCAGGCTACTCCGTCCATTGGATTTTCCAGGCAAGAGTACTGGGGTGGGGTGCCATTGCCTTCCCCGACTGAATCCCATATATAGGCATTAATGTACTATACTGGTGTCACCAGCTCTGTTGATCACATTGTCTAGACTCAGCTCTGCCTTCTCACCAGGATGACCTGTGCAAGGGTACTTACTCTCTCTGAACCTTGCTCCACATCCGCTCAATGCGTACTGTCGTGTCCACCATGTAGCGTTGTTGATGGTATGAAGTGAGAAAAGACAGCTGCAGCAGGCACTCCAGCAGCGAGAGCGCCCTGCCCTCTCTCCATCACCACCCCTCCAGAGTCACGCACTTTCTCACACTCGCACACCCAGACATCCATGCTCTCTCACACTCATGCACTCGTACACACAGTCACAGGGTCACAGACATCCTCAAAGAGTGAGAGTGTCCTTGGGTGTCTCTGTGTGTGGGGTGCGTGAGTTTGAGTTTGTGAATGTCTGAGCGTGAGGATATGAACAACAGTCACCTGCACACGAACCTTGTATACAATAAGTCCCTTATGTACAAAGGAGTTTCGTTCCGAGAGTGTGTTCATAATTCCAGTTTGTTCATAAGTCCAACAAAGTTAGCCTAGGTACCCGACTAACACAGTCGACTATATATTTTTCACATAAGTAATTCATAAAAACAAACAGAAAATTAGGAAAACATTTTTAATCTTACAGGACCTATAAAAGTACAGTAAGCACAGTACAATAGCTGGCACACAGGGGCTGGCATGGAGTGAACAGGCCAGAAGAGTCCCTGATGGAAGAGGGAGAGGAGGCGGGAGACGGTAGAGCTGAAGGGTGGTCAGCAACAGGAGACGGAGGGCACGCTGCAGTGTCGCTCACGCCTGACACTGATGGCCCGGGTCTGGCTCCTTGCTGGAACCAGATGCACATGTGCATCTTTGAAAGTTTGCAGTTTGAAGGTGTGTAGGTGACTGTCGTGCATATCCTCACGCTCAGACATTCACAAACTCACACTCACGTCCCACACACAGAGACACCCAAGGACACCCTCACATATATGTGCACACAGTCACACGTGCACACAGTCACACATACACACAGTCGCAAGTACTTAGGCAGGAACATGTGGTCACACAAATGCACACACACACACACTCACATACATACTTATACACTCTCCCACATGTGTATACTCCCACACATTTGCGTACATTCAACTTTCCCTTTTTTTAATCTTATATTGGTATATAGTTGACTTACAATGCTGTGTTAGTTTCAGATGTGCAGCAAAGTGAATCAGTTATACATACATATAACTTTTTCATACATATAACATTTTCAACTTTCCATTTTTGACTTATTAATAGAAAGACTGGGAATGTCTTATTTTATTAATCATTTATCAAGCAAGAGAGAGTACAGCTGCTTGGTTTAAGCAACACCATCTGTCCATCCATGTATACATCCAATAATATTTGTGGAGAGTCTAACATGGGCCAGACTATGAAATCATAAAGGGCCATCAGGCAAGGCCACCAGCCACAGGCTTCTCAGCTGCTGGAACTCAGAGCAGCCGTGAGACCCTCCTTCGGCCTCCATGTGCCTTCATTTCCCAGCACTTAGCCACGCAGCCTGGAAGCCAGAACATCGCGCAAAGACCTTTGTGATGGGAGGCCAGGGCACGATGGGGCTCAGAACGCTGTGGTCGCTTGGGGCTGGAGTCCCCACTGGTCTTACAAACACTTGGAACAAATGCCACAGACCCTTCCAGGTGATGATCTGAACTGCAAAGATGGTCCAGCTTTCCCCCTGCCTGTCCAGCACTGAGTAGGGCCACAAGCTCCCTCCTCACCCTGGGGCAACCAGAAGTTCTCCAGGGCTGCTGGGTGTGGTGCAGAGGGTCGAGTTTCAGCTGTCAATCATGTTGATGCTGCTTTCCAACCTGCTGCTGCTAAGTCGCTTCAGTCGTGTCCAACTCTGTGCGACCCCATAGACGGCAGCCTACCAGGCTCCCCCGTCCCTGGGATTCTCCAGGCAAGAACACTGGAGTGGGTTGCCATTTCCTTCTCCAATGCATGAAAGTGAAAAGTGAAACTGAAGTCGCTCAGTTGTGTCCAACCCCCCAGCGACCCTATGGACTGCAGCCTACGAGGCTCCTCTGTCCATGGGATTTTCAAACCTAGCAGGCCCTGTTTAATATAGTGAAGAGGAAAACGTTCAAATAGGATCACAGTGAGTCAACCTCCTTCATACTTAGTTTCCTCATCTGTAAAATAGGAATAAGACTTCCCTGGTGGCTCAGTGGCTAAAACTCCACATTTGCAATGCACGAGAGGGACCTGGGTTCCATCCCTGGTGAGGGAACCAGATCCCACATGCCCCAATGAAGAGCTCACAAGCCACAACTAAAGATCCTGCACACAGCCACGAAGACTGAGGATCCCACACGCCGCAACGACGAACTAGTACCTAACTAACTGAAAAGTACAAATTCAAGCATATGATTATTTTTTTTAATTTAATAAAATGAGAATAATCATATAACCATCCCCCAGGACAAGTGTGAGGATTCAAAAATACCTGTCAATCTTTTTGCCTGGCAAGTATTAAGTACTCATAAACCATGGCTTCACTGTTCAATTAGATTACCATTCTTAGCTCTGTTAGGGTTTCTAACTATGCAAAATCATAGATATGCTTATAAAAGTAACGAATGAATCACAGAAGGTTAAAAAATGTTGACTTGTTTAAACTATCGGAACTCTATACCTTTCTACTTTAATTTCCATTTTAACGTTCCAATATTTCTACAAGAAATAAAAATCGAAATGGTAAACACAAGGGTCTAGGGCCCGATTTATAGGAGCCACTTAAGCAAAATATTTAACTTCGAATCCTCCCGTTGATTTGCATCACATGCAGCATTAATTTCTCCTAATAGAGCAGAAGGAAATACCTGGAAGCATCCATGGAACACGCAACTAGATCTCCGACAAGAACAGCAGACACCCCACGCTGCTCTTTCTTGATTCACGTTGCTGTCGTCATCCTCCCACCTTCTTAAATGTATTTATCATGCTTATTTGTATGTTATTTTCTATTTTATTTATTTATACATCCAATAATATTTGTGGAGAGTCTAACATGGGCCAGACTATGAAATCATAAAGGGCCATCAGGCAAGGCCACCAGCCACAGGCTTCTCAGCTGCTGGAACTCAGAGCAGCCGTGAGACCCTCCTTCGGCCTCCATGTGCCTTCATTTCCCAGCACTTAGCCACGCAGCCTGGAAGCCAGAACATCGCGCAAAGACCTTTGTGATGGGAGGCCAGGGCACGATGGGGCTCAGAACGCTGTGGTCGCTTGGGGCTGGAGTCCCCACTGGTCTTACAAACACTTGGAACAAATGCCACAGACCCTTCCAGGTGATGATCTGAACTGCAAAGATGGTCCAGCTTTCCCCCTGCCTGTCCAGCACTGAGTAGGGCCACAAGCTCCCTCCTCACCCTGGGGCAACCAGAAGTTCTCCAGGGCTGCTGGGTGTGGTGCAGAGGGTCGAGTTTCAGCTGTCAATCATGTTGATGCTGCTTTCCAACCTGCTGCTGCTAAGTCGCTTCAGTCGTGTCCAACTCTGTGCGACCCCATAGACGGCAGCCTACCAGGCTCCCCCGTCCCTGGGATTCTCCAGGCAAGAACACTGGAGTGGGTTGCCATTTCCTTCTCCAATGCATGAAAGTGAAAAGTGAAACTGAAGTCGCTCAGTTGTGTCCAACCCCCCAGCGACCCTATGGACTGCAGCCTACCAGGCTCCTCTGTCCATGGGATTTTCCAACCTAGCAGGCCCTGTTTAATATAGTGAAGAGGAAAACGTTCAGATAGGATCACAGTAAGTCAACCTCCTTCATACTTAGTTTCCTCATCTGTAAAATAGGAATAGGACTTCCCCAGTGGCTCAGTGGCTAAAACTCCACATTCGCAATGCACAAGAGGGACCTGGGTTCCATCCCTGGTGAGGGAACCAGATCCCACATGCCCCAATGAAGAGCTCACAAGCCACAACTAAAGATCCTGCACACAGCCACGAAGACTGAGGATCCCGCGCGCCGCAACGATGAACTAGTACCTAACTAACTGAAAAGTACAAATTCAAGCATATGATTATTTTTTTTAATTTAATAAAATGGGAATAATCATATAACCATCCCCCAGGACAAGTGTGAGGATTCAAAAATACCTGTGAATCTTTTTGCCTGGCAAGTATTAAGTACTCATAAACCATGGCTTCGCTGTTCAATTAGATTACCATTCTTAGCTCTGTTAGGGTTTCTAACTATGCAAAATCATAGATATGCATATAAAAGTAACTGGAATGAATCACAGAAGGTTAAAAAATGTTGACTTGTTTAAACTATTGGAACTCTATACCTTTTTACTTTAATTTCCATTTTAACGTTCCAATATTTCTACAAGAAATAAAAATCGAAATGGTAAACACAAGGGTCTAGGGCCTGATTTATAGGAGCCACTTAACCAAAATATTTAACTTCAAATCCTCCCGTTGATTTGCATCACATACAGCATTAATTTCTCCTAATAGAGCAGAAGGAAATACCTGGAAGCATCCATGGAACATGCAACTAGATCTCCGACAAGAACAGCAGACACCCCACGCTGCTCTTTCTTGATTCACGTTGCTGTCGTCATCCTCCCACCTTCTTAAATGTATTTATCATGCTTATTTGTATGTTATTTTCTGTTTTATTTATTTATTATATTTGGCTGCTCTGGGCCTTAATCACAGCACATGGGACCTTTAGTTGCAGCATGTGGGATCTAGTCCGCTGACCTGGCCCCTTGCCCTGGGAGCACAGAGTTTTAGCCACTGGACCACTAGGGAAATCCCTATCACCCTTATTTAAAAAAAAAAAAAACAATAACAACAACATCAGAAATGTATCCAGATACTGAATCCAAATCATTAATTCCATAGTAATCGAAAGTTCGCCATCCACAATAGCAATAATTTCACCCTTATGCCACATTATGTTCTAGAGGGAACCCACTTGATAGTGGCTTTTGAGTACAAAGGCCATGCTGGATACAGTGAAAGGTGACCGCCAGGTCTGTTCAAGACACAGAAGACCTTTGAAGACATACTTCAGGGAGCTGGAAGTATAGCAGGAAAAGAGAGAATTCCATGAAACAGGTAGACTCTGTATTGGGTAGTTTTAACTCTGAGCTGTATAAGCAAGGTGGATAGAGAGAGAGCTATTGGGGAAGAAGTCAAACTTTTTTCCATCTTGAAGGTTGAATACAAGCCATTAGTCTCATCCTGGAGACCATTCGAGCATTCACATCTAACTTCCAGTCAGCATAGTCATTCACACAATGCACTGGGCGTGGAAGACACAAAATAAACACTAATGAAGATAAACTGAATCGTCAGATTCTTTCCCGGGGATCCCAGAATAAAACCAGTCTGCACAGCCATTGCCTACCTGTGTCCATTTAGAGAGAATATACCTGCATCGATTGACCAATAAAAGACAGAAGGCAGAGGAAGGTTTTCTTTTTAAAAACAGTGTCAGAGCTATTGGGATTCACTTTGAACACATACCGTGTATTTACCATGAGCCAGGTACTGTCTGGAGCACTTTCCATGGATGATCAGACTTAGTCACCACCATAAATATGACACAGAGATGAAGGACAGAGACACAAGAAGAAAACAAAGAAAAGACTAGGCTTTGTTATGAGGGCAACAGCTAGAATTAATTTCACCTGATAGGGTGATTGTGTAGAAGAGAAATAAGAAATGGAGCTGGCAGAGGATTCTGGGCCACAGTCAGGGGGCTCCTGGCTACAGATCATGAGGGCCTGATATTCTTTTTAGTTTATTTGAGCTGCGTCGGGTCTTTGTTGCAGCAAGCGGGATCTGTTGTCCTGGTGCGCAGGCCCCAGAGCATGGACTCTGTAGTTGCAGCTCGCGGGCTCTCTAGTTGCCGAGCGTGGGCTTAGTTGCCCCATGGTAAGACGGAACCTAGTTCCCCGACCAAGGATCAAACCCACATCCCCTGCACTGGACGGCAGAGTCTCATCCAATGGACCACGAGGGAAGTTCCAGGGGTTTGATGTTCTTTAGGGAGTGATCAAGGCCTCAGAGCAAGTGGGCAAAGCAATATGTTAAGATTTCTTTCAGATTTTAAGAAATAAAGTGGAACCAGAAGTGAAGAAAGGAGAACCACTTTCAGGGGACCCCGGAAAGAGCTGCACCACCATCTTCTATCAAACCCACTGCTCTTTGATCCCCACAACATCCCACACCGTAGAAATTACTCTCTCCACTTGCTGCCTAACTCTCTGTCGTAGGGATATTTTTTAACTAGCACCTGAAATAATTTTAAATTATTGCCCCCAGATTATTCTGACTCAGAGCACTCCTTAGTATGGAGAAACAGCCACTGTAAAGAGAGAACAAGGTTTCCCTGGTGCCTCAGACGGTAAAAAAATCTGCCTGCAGTGCGGGAGGCCCAGGTTCGATCACTGAGTCAGGAAGAGCCTCTGAAGAAGGGAATGGCTACCCACCCCAGTATTCTTGCCTGGAGAATTCTATGGACAGAGGAGTCTGGTGGGCTACAATCCATAGGGACATGACTGAGCAAGTAACATTTTTACTTTTCCCTTTCAAAGAGATGATGGCTATTATATACCCCACCCAGAACTCCCTGTTCTTTTCAGCCCTCTCTGCCCTCAGAGTCTCAGTGGAAACCCAAGCCTGCGGGCAGCTCTCTTATTTAAATCAAGCAGTACTTGCCATGGTGGAACACCGTGATCCCTTCCGTGTACCTCCAGGCTGACGACAATTTGGGATCCAAATAAAGAAACTGAGACTTAGAGAGGTGAAATGCTTAAACCACATCCCAACCTCCGTACGGAAACATCCCGGCTCAATATCACTCCTGCTTTTGCACAGTTGCACCTCACAGCCACCTGGCTGACAGTTTGACACAATCCCACCGCTCAGAGCATCTGGACTGTGGGCTCAGCCTCCCAGTGACCAGCCTCAGATTAGAGTGAACAATAGGCTGGGCGTATGGGGCTCGGTCCCCAGGGGCTGATCCTCAGCACCCGCTCCTAAGACCCTCCTACCATTTGTCACAGGATGCCCGCTGCTGTGCACATTAATCCAAATTGAGTTCAAGCCCTTAGCCTCTGTGTCCCATTGTAATGCTATAATTTTTCTTCAACACAAGATCAGAGATCTGCTAAGACCTCGTGTTGCTGACACAAAAGAAGAAAGATTTTGTTAATCTCAACGAAAATGAATTCTTATTTTTTCCTGAAAAAAAAAAAAAAGGAAAACATGAAAAAATTACATCTGCCTCTCAGAAAAAGAAAAAAACACAGAAAATGCTCTGCCATCATGACATAGTTAAAACATGCAGCTTTAAGAGTAGACAAAAAGCACAGGAATTACACAGCCCTTCACCTTTTACTGGCTTGTTTTATTATCCTGGATATTCCAGCTGTTTTTTCCTGGGATGTTTTTGGATACGATAATCCCATTAGCCTTGAACTAGAGTTATCATAGAGGAAGCAAGGTCAAGGAGGGAGAATATTCATAGGATTGGAGAGAAGAGGGCAAGGGGAAGGAGAGTCCCTAAAAACTGGAAATGTCTTTATGAAATCTGAGCACTTCAGAGTCAGAAGGGACCCTGAAGATGACTAGTCAGACTTTCTCATGAAATGCATGCACGCGCACACGTACGTGTACACACACACGGCAAATAAGGGTGAGATGGGGATGATATGTCCAAGGAAATGGATGTATCATTCAGGCTTATAGGTTAAAAGAAGTGGAAACAGCAAGGCATTTAGCTGTCTGAAAAGAGCCTTGTGTAAATTTCAGCAAGGTCTCCTTAGGAAAAAAAATGCCATAATGACCCCTCTTTATCTTGTCAATACTTATCACTCCTCTGTCCTCGATAAATCTCTCTTGTTGATGCATTTGTTCGCTTTCGAACATCTGATTAACCGAATGATATAGTAGAGGGGTCCTCACAGTACAGTCTGGGAGCCAAATTGAGCTTGCTGCCCGCTTTTGCATGGCCCACAAGCTGAGAATAGCTTTTACACTTTTTAAGAGTTGAAAAAATATCTTTCCAGTTTAAAAACAACTTCGAAAATAATATTTTATAACATGTCAAAATTATATAAAACTCAAATGTTGGTGTCTACAAGTAGTGTTTGGCTGGAACACAGTTATGCCAAGCATTTGTGTACTGTCGGAGACCGTTTTCACCTTCAGCAGCTCAGCTGAGCAGGTGTAACAGACAAGCACCTTCTCTGGTGGCTCAGCAGTGACGGGTCTGCCTGCGAATACAGGAGCCACGGGTTCAGTCCCCGGGTGGGGAGATCTGGAGGAGGAGACGGCAACCCACCCCAGTGTTCTTGCCTGCGAGACCTACGGACAGAGGAGGCTGGTGGTCTACAGTCCAGGGTATCATCGGCAGAGCCTTGAACATTCATCTGGTCCCTTCCAGAAGAAAGCCTTCCATTTCACCAACACGAAAACTGGAGCACCCAGCCCAGGGCCGCCACTTAGGCACGACCTGGGCCAGTTCGTGAGCGTCTGCATCCCTGGGCTCCCTCATCTGCAAAACGGAGACCGTATTTACTAAAACAGTACAACTGAAGCTCATCTTGATGTCAGCTGAGGTCTCTCTACCCTCCGAGAGTTAAACAACATTGCTTTCAGTTCAGCTCTGGGTCCTGGCAAAATTCCATGTCCCCTTCAGCGTTCCCAGAGCCTTGCACCCTCTTGGGCCTTCTGGTTCCAGATTCCAGCTCTTTTTAACTTTGAGCTCGCTCTTCTCCCCAGTCCTCAGCTGGTCTTCCTGCTTGGTACCAACCAGAATTTTGTACCTCTGCCAGCTCCACCTCCAAACACAGTCACAGGAGGCATGACATGAGAAGCAGGTTTGGGGGACTTAGGGAAGGGATGGTGTAGCTAAAACGTGGAGAAGGCAATGGCAGCCCACTCCAGTACTCTTGCCTGCAAAATCCCATGGATGGAAGAGTCTGGTAGGCTGCAGTCCATGGGGTTGTTAGGGGTCGGACACGACTGAGCGACTTCACTTTCACTTTTCTCTTTCATGCATTTGAGAAGGAAATGGCAACCCACTCCAGTATTCTTGCCTGGAGAATCCCAGGGACGGGGGAGCCTGGTGGGCTGCCGTCTATGAGGTCACACAGTCAGACACGAATGAAGTGACTTAGCAGCAGCAGCAGCAGCAGCAGCTAAAACTCAAACAATTTTAAAACGAGCACCCAAATTCTCTCATTCCAGCAGACTCATGACTGTCCCACTACCAGCAAATGCCACCTTCCCCGAAGGTTCCAGTCCTCTGCCATGCCCCTCAGCCTTCTGCCGTGTCAATCCACTTCTTCATTTCTACCCATCCCTTCTTGAAATTTCCTTTATATCTTCCATCTTCTATTTCCTGGAGCCCTTTATCCTCAAGACACCCACAGAAGCTCAGTTTTCACTTCTATCTGATATAGGACACCCTAGCTCATCACCCTGATGCCTACATTTCCACGGTTATAGACTCCATGTTTTTGATTAAAAAAAAAAAAAAAAAGACCCCTCACTTTATATCTCACACTTAGAAGCCCAGAACAACTGTCAGAGCTTCAGACACACTTTGTCCTTGTCCCAGAAGAACATATATTCAGTGTCCCACTGATACAAATTATGTCACCACCTCCCTCTTAGAAGACAGAAGCACTGTCAGTAGCTTTGGGGTTGATTTGCTTCTTCTTTCCCTTAAAATATATACAGTATCGATCATACTGCCTGACATGGAAAAATAATCAATACCGGCTTTCCTTCATGACTTCTCCCCAAAGAAACATGGACAAAACACCAACATGTGCAACAATACATGCCACACATGTGGGCCACGAACTCACACTTGCCCACCGTGACTGCTCCACCGGAGGCCTGTATTGGAGGAGACAGAGACAGAACTAGGTTGGGAAACACTGCTTAGGACAAGGTGGTTAAAGTAACAGAGTGCTTTTTCTCCACCATTTAAATGTGCCAGGAGCTGAATAAAAGTCACCAGAAGAAAATCCTTTGGAGAATTCTATTTTTTTTTTTTTTTTTTAACTTGGCAGACAAGGAGGAGGTCTAAGACTTTGTATCTATTGCACCTATTGCTGCATAAAATACCCCTAAAACTCAACAGTCAAAGCAACAAACGTGTAGCACCTCACAGAGTTTCCTGAGTATTGGGAGTTCAGGAAGGCTTAGCTGGGTGGTTTTGGCCTAGAGTGTCTCAAAAGGTTACGGTCAAGAAGTTGGCGTGGGCAGCAGTCATGTGAAGGCTCGACTGGGGCTGGAGAATTTGCTTCCAAGACAGCACACCCGGACGGCTGTTGGCAGGAGGCCTCTGCTGCTTGCCCAGGTTTCTCCAGAGGACTGCTGATGACACGGCTTCCCCCAGAGTAAGTGATTCAAAGGAGAGAGACTAAAACAAAAGCTGTGCTACTTTATAACCTCAACTTGGAATGACATGCCATTACTTCTACCATATTCCACAGGCCACACAGACCCGCCCCGTATGGGACGGAAATACCCAAGGCAGGGAGAGACAGACTGACTACCTGCCTTTTCGACCTGGGAGACTCTCAGTGTCATTCCAGGACATTCTTACTTAAGCTAGTTTGTGTATTTGACTTGCAACAAAAAGCCTAGAATAAGATGGAATTCTGAGTCTAATGCTCTACATTTCTACCCTTGAGGAAAAGAAAAGAAGAAATCCTTTCTACATAATTGTATGCAAAACAGAACAATGAACAATTTGGTATTGTTATAATATCAAATTATCACAAAACTTACTGTCTCAAGACAGTCATTGTATTTTGCTTACAATTTTGCGGAATTCAGGAAAAGCGCAGGCAGTTCTTATGTAGGGGCTCTCTCGTGCTATTGCAGCCAGATGTGCACTGGGGCTGCAGTCACCTGGCTTCAGTCCAGCTTTGCTGGGCTGGACATGCAAGGTGGCTCATCCACATGGCTGGCAACTGATGCAGCTGTCTGCTGGGAGCTCAGCTGGGGCCATCAAACAAACTGCCTGTGCATGGCTTCCCCAGCAGGCTCCTCAGGTAACTAGACTTCTTATGTGACAGCTGCTTCCCTCAAAGCAAGTATCCCAAGAAACAGTGGGGCCTGTGTATAACCTTTCCTGACCTAACCGCAGAAGCTATAAAGCATCTCTTCTACTGCACTCAGTTGATTAAAACCAAGTCATTAAACTCAACCCAGATTCAAAGAGAGGAGAACACAGCCTTCATCTCTCAATGGAAGGCTCAAAAATGGTCAGAGCCAGATGGTTTTCCCAAACATTGGACCTACCCATGCCAAGCTCTCATGGGATAAACAGTGCCTCCCACATAAAAGAGATAGGGAGGGATCTTCTCAGTTAGAATGTAAATAAACTTCACGACAAGAAACGGTCCATCTGGCCTAGGATATCTCTCCTTCTGGGAACTGAAAGATATCTGCCAAACCACATTTATCAGGAAACATTTTCAAGTAACCAAAAACTCAAGTCAAACTGTCCTAAACAATAAAGACATTTCCTGACTCATATACCTGGAACTTTGTACGTATTTCGTCGCGTCCGACTCTTTGCGACCCCGTGGATTGTAGCCCACCAGTCTCCTCTGTCTATGGAATTTTCCAGGCAAGAATACTGGAGCCCTCCTCCAGGGGATCTTCCCAACCCAGGGATCAAACTCACCTCTCTTGCAGCTCCTGCGCTGGCAGGTGGATTCTTGACCATGTGCTGCCTGAGGATTTGCAGGCTTTAAAGTCATGCTGTGCTGTGCCTGGTGACTCAGTCGTGTTCACCTCTTTGTCACCCCGTGGACTACAGCCTGCCAAGCTTCTCTGTCCCTGGGATTCTCCATGCAAGAATCCTGGAGCAGGTTGACCTTTCCTACTCCACATCTTCCCAACCATTTCGGGAAGATTCTTTACCGCTGAGCCACCTGGGAATTCAAAGGCTCTGCATACATTTCCCAACCATCCTCCAATCTACCCCCTTTCATCCTAGCTGCATAGCAAGAAAGTTGCAGCTTTTTGGCATAGCAAGAAAGGGCCACCTGGTCTGGCCCTTAAATTGGTGCATGACCACTTTCAGAGAAAAGCAAAGTGAGTCGCTTCTAGACCCTGTCCTAGAAGAATGCAGATAAATCTTTCAAATGCCCATAGCCAGCCTCTCTCTCTTTATTAGATCAAATTGGGTTATATGGCCAACCCAGACAGTCACTGTAGAGAGGAACAGAAAGACTCAAGCCAACCAGGCTCACTCCTCATCCCTGAGAATGGAATTAGTTCCCATGCATGGAGGAAGAGAGGGGACCCAAACAAAATAAGGATTTTGTTAGAAGTAAGGAAATGAGAAATAGATGCTAAGGAAATAATCAACAGTGTCTACTACATTGCACTACCAAAAAAGAATTTCTAATAAACCTAAATCAAGTATAATCCGTCTTTTGCTGCCTTTTCCCCCACATGCAAATGCCTTATCAGTTCTCTGAAACTCTGTCCCCAAATAATTCTGGAAGTTTTCAGAAAGCAACTCACATGAGTTTATGGACAAGTCCGGTGAGTTACCAGTTGCACTGTAACTTTTCCCTGCTGGGTTTCAGGGATCTGCTGGCCACTGCCACCAACTCTGCCAGGTAATTCTGTACCTGCTAGCCATGTCCACTTCCCTCCAGAGTCCATGTTCAGTGTCCAGTTGCAACACAGGGAGAATGTTCTTTGCTCTGTTGAAAAGACAGCAAAGCAATGCTGCTTGAGAACCCTGAGTGTAGCATCAGGGTTGGTTAACAGACGTAACTTTCAGATTTTATTTGTCACATTACCCACTCCAGTATTCTTGTCTGGAGAATCTCATGGATGGAGGAGCCCGGCAGGCTACAGTCTATAGAGCTACAAAGAGTCAGACATGATTGAAGCGACTCAGCACACACACACTGTCCATTGGCCCGACCCAAGTGCTACATGTCCACAGAATGCAGATATTATTCCTTGCAGGTTTAGGTGAGGAGATCATCTGAGTGACAAACTCTACACTGTGCTCACAACAACCTCCTCCTGAATTCAATACCCAAGGTTCTTTTCCTAATTGCTTCTGACTCCCTCTTCCTTTAAAGTAGCTCTCCCTTAGGAGGTCCTTAATCCTGCAAACAGACTCCTAATGCATCTCCTCACCAGCTTTTCAGGCATCCCAGGCATCTCTGGACCCCATTGGTCCAGCCTCATTCTGAGCAGAAGCTCCCAAGTTGAAATCTATCCAACAGCATCAACTATGGGTGATTCTTTCTGTGCTCACCCTTGCTTTTGCAATCCAGTCATACTGGATCACACCAACCATGGGGATGGAGAATGCCGTCTCCATGTGTGCCACCTACACATATGTGTGCCTTGTACGTGCTATTTCATATATGCCCAAATCCTAAGTTTCTCATGTGCTGCTGTCTTTACTAGAACTCTCTTTTGCCACCCAACTGTCTCACCTTGCAGATTCCTGCACATCCTCCAGCCTCAGTCCTGCACCTCCCATGACAGACATGAGAAACGGACCAGCAGTGTTGCCAGATTCAGTTCAGTGGCTCTCAGAAGCATTCAACCCGGAAGACATCAGGCTACTAAGAGTCGAGGAGAACAAAAAAATCACTGCCCTTAAGGCTGACTCTACAACAGGCTTCCGGGGCACTTCCCTGCACAGACCACATCTCCAGGACACTGACACTGGCCAGCTTCTACTAGCTGCCTCTCCACTTCTCTTAGCATCCTTAAGGTCCTCCTGTCTGAGCTGTCCAGCTCACCCTCCACTCCCGGAGCTGCCAAGCCGTCTCTCCCTTGGCTCGGTGCATGGAATCAGATTGGAGGTATCTCTTAAATGAATTGGGCCTTTGTTCCTTTCAACCCGTGTTGAAATTTAAGAGACTAAAACAAAGGCCCTCACTGTGCCCTGGTCTTGGCTCAGCTGGAACACTAACTGCCCAACAACAGCACACGGGGGAGAAAGTGGCCAACACTGATTAAGGCGCCCCTTCGGAGGACGCAGAAAACAAGTTTTCTTCTTTCTTTCTAAAGTTGCCTTTGTTTCTGTCACCAGTGTCCACTCTGCCTCCATGCTGCTGGGCATTTGTAGGTACAAACGAATGTCAAGGTGGACACCACTCTGAAGCAGGAGACCCCGGCACACAGGGCACCTGCCTTGTGGGGAGACCATGCAAGATGCGCTTTGCCCATGAGCTCTGTTCCTCTGACATCTCTGCAAAATGAGCATTGTTCTCCCCACATGAAAGATGCAGGATCAAGAGACCAGAGCTGTAACATCTCAGTGAGACTCAGATGGATTAAAACTTCAGAAGCAGAGCAGACAGAACACATGGAATGCAGGGGCCATCCAGAACTACCAAGAAGATTCTTTGAAATCTTGGCGTGAGTTTGCCATCTTCATCCTAAAAATCATCTTTGGTTTGACCCAAAGAGTTGGCTTCCTGTGTTCCTAAGAAAGTGATGTGTCTTCCAGTGTAGAAATGAACAACTGGTCTCCAGGCCAGAACCCAACTAGATCATCCCATAGACTCTCTCTTCTTTAAAACCCATAGGATTCTAGCTGATGGCAGCTTCCCAGGCGGCGCTAGTGGTAAAGAACCTGCCTGTCAACGCAGGAGACCTAAGAGATGTGGGTTTGATCTCTGGGTCAGGAAGATCCCTTGGAGGAGGGCATGGGAATCCACCCTGGTATTCTTGCCTGGAGAATCCTACGGACAGAGGAGCCTGGCAGGCTACAGTCCTCTGGACACAACTGAAGTGACTTAGCAGGCAGGCAGCTGATGGCAATGACTTACACAGGCTCATGCCCTTGTCTGTGCCTTTTGTACCCCCAGGTAGGCTCAAAAGTCAAGCTCCATGACTTCCAGAATAAACTACAAAGCGTAGCTCTTCCCAAATCCTAGAATCATAGCTTTTTACCTTTCTAGAGATTATTACGGGGAAGGCAATGGCACCCCACCCCAGTACTCTTGCCTGGAAAATCCAATGGACGGAGTAGCCTGGTGGGCTGCAGTCCATGGGGTCGCTAACAGTCGGACAGACTGAGCAACTTCACTTTCACTTTTCTCTTTCATGCACTGGAGAAGGAAATGGCAACCCACTCCAGTATTCTTGCCTGGAGAATCCCAGGGACGGGGGAGCCTGGTGGGCTGCCATCTATGGGGTCACACAGAGTCGGACACGACTGAAGTGACTTAGCAGCAGCAGCAACAGCAGAGATTAGGTTCAGCCAGAGACTAAAACAGCAAGAGGACTTGACCAGGAACACATATGGGACAGGTTGACTGGCAGAGACCTAGTCTTGGGCTTTGAGGCTTCCCTTGCACTTTCCCGTCTGCTTTGCTCACCCGTCGTGGTCCTAAACTTCTCAAGAGCCTCTTATCACTAACAGCTGACACACTGATAGATGATGAACAGGCAGGTTTAATTAATCCTGGGGCAGTTCACATCTCACTGAACGCAGAACAAATAGCAATTTTCCAGCTGCAGATGAAAGAATCCATGAAGGAGTTTTACCTGAGGATGTTTGTAGGTTCACATATAGGGGGGAACTAGTCATCTTTTTTTCCAGTTAGAGTCACTTTGGAGTAAGCCCTGGAGACCCGAACAGACTCCTGCTGAATATGAGGAACTCCGCAATAAGTGGGCTTCCCAGGTGGCTCAGTGGGTAAAGAATCCACCTGCAATGCAGGAGATGTAGGAGATGCAAGTTCCATCCCTGGGTCAGGAAAATCCCCTGGAGAAGGGCATGGCAATCCACTCCAGTATTCTTCCCTGGAGAATCCCATGGACAGAGGAGCCTGGTGGGCTACTGTCCAAAGCGTCACAAAGAGCCGGTCATGACTGAAGCAACTGAGCATGCACGCACGCACAGCAATATGCAGATGGAGTTAAGAAGGTCTGTGTGTCCGAGGCCTCGTGGCTGCAGTGAGGTGCCCACCTAGGTTCTCACCGTCACCCAGCTGTGTGGTGAGCTGGGGTCTGACCCAGAGAGATCAAGGGTATAGAAGCACAACCAAGACCCTGTTGACTGCAGGGGAAAGCCAGGAGGGAAGACCAGAACCACAATAAAATGAACTAGGACTCTTGCCACATGAACTCTGCCTTGACCGTGCTATCCCTTCTTGTGGCATTTTCACAGAAATGAGTACCCAAGGCACCAAGCAAGACAGACTCACTACTGGAGCTGTTCCTCCTCCCCAGTGATGAAGAATACGGAGGTAGCGCGCTATCTCTGAGCAGAGCAGGGTGACCCTTCCCAAGACTAATGGCAAAGAATTAAAGCTCTCTGTACTAGAGGTTAGAACTGCGGAGGTCAAACTCTATTAAACTCTCCAAGAAAATAAAATATGGGATAGGTAATCCTAAATGGACTTTGTTTTTTATCCATTAAGGGCAAGGTGAGTGATAAAGGTCTTAAATTGTCTTCAGAAGCACTGAGTTTAAGTATCGATCATAATGGAAGGAGTGACAACATTTAAATCTGTTCAGTTAAGTGTTGGGGCTGAAAGGTTCACACAGTGTCATACTGCTCGGACTTAAATTTGGATTCAAAGCACTTGGATTCAAAGCACTTGATCCTTTAGGTCAGGCGTAGGACTGCAGAGTTCCAGCTTCAGCCACCGTATAAGTCACAGCACATTGGTGGAGTGAGGTTCCAGAACTGAGTGTTTAGGATGCTGTGGTCATTAAAATGTCTTCATGTTTATCTCATTTAAGCCTCAGGACAACTCTGTGAGGTAGTGACTCCTCTCTCTCTCTCTCTCTCTCTCTCTCTCTCTCTCTCTCTCTCTCTCTCTCACACACACACACACACACACACAC
>SJYX01023792.1:737557-749408 GCA_006410675.1 Oreotragus oreotragus
CCCTGGGATTTCTTTGGAAGGAATGATGCTAAAGCTGAAACTCCAGTAGTCTGGCCACCTCATGAGAAGAGTTGCCTCACTGGAAAAGACACTGATGCTGGGAGGGAGTGGGGGCAGGAGAAGGGGACAACCGAGGATGAGATGGCTGGATGGCATCACGGACTCGATGGAAGTGAGTCTGAGTGAACTTCGGGAGATGGTGATGAACAGGGAGGCCTGGCGTGCTGCGATTCATGGGGTCGCAAAGAGTCGGACACGACTGAGCGACTGAACTGAACTTTGAATGGAGACAGTTACTAGACATTATCATGATCATTTCACAATGTATGCAAATATTAAATCACTATAGAGTACACCCAAAACTAACATAATATTGTATATTAACTATATTTCAATGCTTTTTTTAAAAAAAGTTTGCGTTTTGGAGGGATTTGGGGAATTTTATTGCTTTATTTCTTAAGTGAAGGGATAGAGACTTTCACTTAATTTTTATTATTGGTTTCAAATTTTATAGCATCGGAGCTAGAGAACAAGGACCTGTACGATTTCCACAATAAATTCATATTTTATTTGTGACAAGATATCTTTTAAAGTGACATAGACTAATAAAGATTTTAAAGAACATACACTGTTAACCTCTTGTAGTGTAAACATTTGATTGATACACATTCTGTTGGGCTGTTGGGTATATGGAGCAAGGAGGGGGAAAGCATCAGCTTCCAAGTTCAAATTCTCCCTTGACCCTTGATTACTTGTGAGATTCTCTAGTCCTCACCCTTCCTTCCTCTGAAATGAGGATGAAAATAACCAACACATGCCCCTAGAACTTTCAAGAAATAATGCATGACCAGTGCCTAGCGTAGTAACCGGGACATTGTCCACACTCAGAAAGAACCCAAAGTGTAGCATATGCAACTCATCCTGGTTTCCATTTAATGCTGTTTGCCTTGAAGATCCCGCTTTGGGCAGTAGCACCGTAGCCCTGCCTCCTTTGAACCTGTGTTGCCTGTTCAATCTCAGTCTGTTGTTTTATTTTCAGTCTCACCCCATTTTATTTTAGATGTATTCTGTGTTAGGAGGATACAACTCACTGGCTTTTAAATACAATTTAGACACTTTTGTAAAAGAGTTTAAATTATTTCTGCTTATAGTTGTCTCATGACTACCATATCATTTTGTGCATTCTGGCTATAAGCTTTTCATGCTGTATCTTTTTACTTTCATTTGCTTTTATGGTCTATAAGTTGTTTCTTAATCTGCTCGAAAATTATAAGCTTTATAGTCATCATTTTAAAAAAATTCTACCAGTGGCTGCTTTAAACTTTTTTGAGTGTTTTGTTTATTTGTTTTTGTTGCGACACAATTATCATTTCAAAGTGAACAATTCAATGGCATTTAGTGCATTCAAAATGTTATGCAACCACCACTTTTATTAAATTTTATTAATAGGATTTTCACTTTATTAATCTATTTATCAGAATTTGCATTTCCTGGGACTTACCTGGCAGTTCAGTGATTAAGACTCCATACTTCCATGGGACACAGGTTCAAACCCAAGTAAGGAACTAAGACTCTGCATGCCACATGGTGTGGCATTTGCACTTCCCTGAGTCAGATAAGAACTTTATCTGACTCTTTCCCTCTCCAGTGTTTCTCTAGCATAATTGGGGTTGCAACGTGCTCATAATAACTGGTAATAAGAAGGATTAAATTTCTTTAAACTCTATAATCTCTCTCATAAATTATGTTTGTTATTAACACATAATTTTGAACCTTGGAAATGTATGTTCCGTTTCCTCATAAAGTGTTATGGGTTTAATTGTATCCTCTCCAAATTCATATACTGAAGTCCTTATCTCCAGTAGCTCAGAATGTAACCATATTGGGAGGTAAAGTCTTTTAAAGGTAATTAAGTTAAAATGAGGTCATGAGAATGGCCCTCATCCAATAGGTCTAATGTTCTTATAAGGAGAGGTCAGGGACTTCATTGGTGGTCCAAGAATCCACCTCCAGATTCAACTCCTGGTCCAGGAAGATCCCACGTGCTGTGGGGTAACTAAACCCCGTGCTCCATAGTTAGCCCATACACCTCAGTGAAGACCCAGCAGAGTCATAAATAAGTAAATAATTTTTCTGAAAAAAGAAGAGCTTAGGATATAGACAAGCACAGAGGAAAGACCACAGATGACCCACGGAGAAGGTAACCATGGAGAGAGGCCTGCGAGGAAACCGAGCCTACCGACATCTTGATCTCAAATTTTTCATTTCCAGAGCCGTGCGCACGGTTGTTTAAGCGACCCAGGATCCGGCGCTTTGGTATAGAAGCCTTGTTGCGGCTCCGTCGCTAAGCCAGTCTGATTCTTTGTGACCCCACGCACCGCAGCATGCCAGGCTTCCCCGTCCTTCGTTATCTCCCAGAGTTCGCGTAAACTCATGCATTGAGTCGGCGATGCCAGCCAGCCCTCTCATCCTCTGTCACCCCCTTAGCAAACGACTGTGCGTAAGCATCCGCTCCCCGCCTCGGGCTCTCCGCGCGGTTCCCGCTTCATCGCCACCAGCATGCCCGCACGCCCCCTTCACCTAGTCAGCTCCTGCTCATCGCGGGGCCGCCCTCTGCCCACTCCTGCTCTGCTGCATCGGGTCTGCTCCCACTGCACCCTGTAGCTCAGCTTCTCAGCCACTACTCCAACCATACTCCTCCAGCTCTTTCCAAGACAACAGTTTATTCTATATTCCCACAGTTCTGCACGTTAGGTGCCACCAGCAGCTTAGCAAATGAATGAATGAATGAAAGTGAATAAATGAAGGGCATTCTGGTTTTGCTACCTGTGTTGTTTTCACTATGACACACAGCTTGCTTATTTAGCCCAAATGGTTTTCATTTCCACAGAACAGATTAATTTCCTTCTATTGCTCTGTTCTGGCCCTTAGCCTGTATTTTGAAATGTTTTGCTAATACCAATTATGATAACAATGCCCACAAAAAATAGGCTTGCAGGCAGCAAGTGCAGTTTGGAAAAGGCTGAAAAAATTTTTTTATCCTTCACACAAAGATGAAATCCACACACCTCAAAGATAAATATTCCTTGTTGGAGCCCTCCAAGCCCCAAACCTATATCTGGTCACCATGATGTATATAAAATAAATGAACCCAGCTGGGAGGGATTAACAGGTATTTTTACACATATATGAACCTACATATTTCATAAAAGCCTATCCCACATAGCCTCCATCCTCAGATCCTGTGAATAATTAAAAGCACACCAGTGCACTGCACTGAATTTGCTGCCAGTAATTTACAGGGGAGAAAATAATTACTCTGACAATTAGACCCAGGGCAGCATGCATGCTCCTTGTCAAGCAAGGCCAAGGATGCCTGTGTGTACCTCTGCAACACCTTTAACAGCTTAATTAATTTGCACACTGATAAAACTCCAAATCAGTCTAGAAATCCACCTGTTAATAAAGTAATGAATAAAATTTATTTGATTTTTTATCCTGGGGGCTTCGTACCCAGCCTCTTTTGCATATTAGAAACCCTTTGCCTCTCTTCCCCAGAAGCTGCTGGCTTCCAAAAGCCATTCACAGTGCACAGCTATTGCTATAAATTCAATTACTCTTATTAGCATCAAGCCCGTATATTCCACTGGGCAGGTGGATCATCATTTCAACACAGACCATTCTGCCTGGGGCGACTGCCCTTCATTACAGCCTTAGGCATTTTTTGATCCCGTATTAAAGAAGTCTGTTTTTCGATCCATGTTAAAGCAGCTTTCCTTTCCAATACGGGAATGAAATCTATCTGAAACTAATAGTGCCTCTCAAAACTGGCACGTGGGGACCTGTCTTCTCCTTTCGGGTCCCCTCACATCAGCCAGCCTCCCAGCTCCCTGCTTAGAAGCCGCCCTGTTGCCAATCAGGATTTCTTACAGCTGTCGGAAAGCTAGATGAAACTCCTCACTTTGGCAAGGGTCCTTCAACCCCACACCCCACAGCCCAGCTGAGCAAAGCAACAGACCAGCAGGGCAGGAGTTCCTTCAGGAGCTGGCTAGAGCCAAGGGAAGGCAGTTACCAGCCACAGCTGTGTGTCTTCTGCCCAATAACACACGCAGTGTTTAAAAAAAAAAAAAAGTCTTTTTTGGGGGGGCTGAGGTTCGTGGTAAATGGAGTAGGGGTGGAATATGAAATTACTTTCTTCCTCCTGTTTCCTTGCCTCATTCCCCTGCTTCAACTATCATCTCAAAAATCATATTTAAATGATGACATTAGGTATAGATTCAACTCTCCAAGGAAAGCAGGAAAGGGAAAGGGCAGGCAGGAAGTGGTACCTAAAGGGCACCAACTGAGAGCCCAGCAGGTCACCACAGCCCACCCAAACGTCACAGCCATACCAGGCAGGTCTGATCCTTCCCTCTCCGCTTGTCAAGAGCCAACAGCTCAGAGATTTGCAAAAAGCCATCCATCATGAGAGAGACCTCTAGATCCAGCCGCTCCATGCTCCTCCAGGCACTTTTTTGTTTTAATTTAACTGGAAGATAATTACTTTGCAATGTTGTGATGGTTTTTGCCATACATCAACATGAATCGGCCACAGGAATACATGTGTCCCCCGCATCCTGAACCCCCTCCACCTCCCTCCCCACCCCATCCCTTCAGGTTGTCTCAGAGCACCGACTTTGCGACTTTGCGTTCCCCGCTTCATGCATCCAACTCACACCGGTCATCTATTTTACATATGGTAATGTACACGTTTCAGTGCTATTCTCTCATATCATCCCACCCTCTCCTCCTCCCGCTGAGTCCAAAAGTCTGTTCTTTACATCTGTGTCTCCTTTGCCGCCCTGTACGTAGGCTTGTGGGTACCATCTTTCTGGATTTCATATGTATGTGTTAATATACAGTATATCCCTTTCTCTTTCTGACTTACTTCACTCTGTTTAATAGGCTCCAGGCATGTTTCTACTCCTTCTCCCCGATTTTCAGGGTCAGTAGACTCGGGCCAGCAAAGGCTACCCTGGGATGGCCCCCAAATTCTGACCACAGTGCCAGCCGGGACAAAGGCTCCAGAGGGAGCCGGTTGCCTTTGTAATCGCGATTCATGCTAGGAAACCACTTTTCGCCTCCTTAGTGTTTCTCTGGAGCTGATTGATACTCTTGGAGCGGGAAACCCATGAGAAAGTCCCTTTTCCTCTCAAAACGGAGAGCTTCCCGCAGACTCCACCAATGCGCCAAGACACGCCCCCCGGCTTTCCATGGTGAAGGCGGGCATGGGGCAGGACGCAGCCTGCCAAGTGCTGCTCCCAGCTGAAGCCTCCCCGACCAGGCACCAGGCCCCCACGTCACAGCGGGGCTGCCCAGGGCTCTCTGAAGGCGGGGGTGGGGGTGGGGNGGGATGATCCAGAGAGATGGTGTGGGGTGGGAGGGGGAGGAGGGGGCTGTGATGAATATGTGAGAAAAACAAACATTTGTCCCAGGAAGGGAAGGGAAGCTTGGAAAAAGAAAACTCCCCCAGGCAAGCCTGGGAAACCCCAGGGGTCTAATTGAAAAGGTTTAAAATAGTAAATATGAAATCTAAACCCAGATGGTGCTTTTTCAAAGGAAGCAAACCACTCATTAAACTGATTCCTTCTATAGATCACCTTAAAAACAACAAGAAGCCAAACTTCCCCCACCACTATCTTGCTGCCAAATCCCATTTTGATCAACAGCTGAGCAGACAAGAGCCTTGGGCCAGTGGGGCTCTTGGGAGGAGAGGCTCCTGATTAGCTGAGATAATACTGGCAGTTCTGAGGCAGACAGTATTAGGGATATATTGCTCACTCCTTCTGGACCCTGGGGTCCGTCTCAAAATCCTTCCCTGAAAGGGCGACCCAAAAATAAAAGTTGTGGCCGGGTGGCCCGGAGACATCCAACAAGGCAAGTCTGGAGATGTGGAGGAATGAAGGAAGGAGGTGGGTGATGCCCCCACCCTACCTGCCCCACCCTGTTCAAGCCGCCCTGTCTTGAAGTCTCCCAGCAGGAAACATGTTGCTGTTAGTCATTAAGTTGTGTCCAACCCCGCGAGGCTCCTCTATCTGTGGGATTTCCCAGGCAAGAATACTGGAGTGGGTTGCCATTCCCTTCTCTAAGGCATCTTCCCAACCCAGGGATCAAACCTGCGTCTTCTGCATCTCCTTCATTGGCAGGAGGATTCTTTACCACGGAGCCAGCTGGGAAGCCCCAACAGGAAACATGAGCAGGGACCCAAAAAGGGAGACCAACCAAGTACATCTGAAATCAGGGAGCCCTCTCCAGGGAGGGCTGGGCCCACCTGCTTTATTTATCCAAATTTCATTTGATTTATGATTTACCCCTGTGCTAGCAGAATTGGCAAGATGGACACAGACAGACTAGAGTCCCCAGAATCTGGAGTCCCCAGATTCTAGCCGTCCTCCAGGAGGGCTTGTGGCGGACAACAGAGCACCCCGGAGCCCTTGCCTGCACTGTTTCTCACCAAGTCTAAGGCACCATCTGTTGCAAGACGCATGCTTGCTTTAGAGACCACTGCACGTGCGTGTTCTTTCACTTCACTCGTGTCCGACTCTTTGCAACCCTGCAGGGTAGCCCGCAGGGCTCCACCACTAAGAAGGAAAAAAATACCACCAGTGAGACCATGAAACAACATCCATTTTAAGAAGCAGACTGATTTCAGAGATGTTAATATGGAAAAAACTAACCAAAAAATGTGAGCATCTTATAGGATCAATGAAATACACTTATACCGGACACTTCCGGGGAACATAGCCGGTGCCAGGACCCATGCCAAATGCTTCCCGTGGATTATCTCATTCATTCCTCACAACTATAATTATCGCCATTTTTCAAAGGAGGAAAGCAGGTCTTGAAAGAGCTGAGTAAACTTGCCCAATATCACACAGTGTGGCTGGGATGCTCACCCAGGCCTGGTTGAATCCAGAGCCCAAGCATTTATACTTGTGTGATTCTCCAAACCCCCCAGGATGGATCTTGAACACAAACACTTTCAGCCCTCACCCCCCTGAGTTTCTGATTCATTAAGTCTCAGCACTATTGATAAAACTGCAATTTATAAAAGCACCCAGGCCATTCTGAGAAGGTGGTCCAGGAGCAATGCTTGGGGAAGCTGAAAGACGCCTGCATGCACACGCTCATCAGTGCCAGGCGGCATAGTGAGAGGCCGCAAACACCGAAGGATTTCTGTGAGGGGTAGCTGCTAACTGATGCATGCTTGCGCGCTCAGTCGCTTTCAGTTCAACTCAGTCGCTTTAGTTGTGTCCAACTCTTTGCGACCCCATAGACTGCAGCAGGCCAGGCTCTTCTGTCCATGGGATTCTCCAGATAAGAATACTGGAGCGGGTTGCGAGTTCCTTCTCCAAGAGACCTTCCCGACCCAGGGATAGAACCCATGTCTCCTGCACTGCAGGCAGATTCTTCACTGCCGAGCCACCAGGAAACCAGCTCATGCACAACTGAAAAGGCACACTGACGTTCCAAAATCAACGTCCTCCCCAACAGCTGAGGGCTGGCGCAAGTCAAGGGCTGGGCCAGAACATGCGTCACTTTGGGGTTGCTGCCTGCAAATCTGGGTCCACTGAGCACAGAGAACCAAAAAAAAAAAAAAGTGTCTCTTTTCAATTTTGTTTTCTTTACAATAATCCCCCGGTCCTCAGCATAACTCAGCAATCCCACAGCAAATGATACAAGGTCCAAAAGGTGGGAACTATGAAAATTCTTTGCTAGAATTTGTTAGGATTATTGTTTGGCTCATCGGCTGAAACAGCATCGGCCTTGGCAAGGAGGGATGTGGGTCTGAATCGTAGCTCCACTTCGCCAGCCATGTAACTCTGGGAATCAGTCCAAACTCTTAAGTGCTCATCTGTAAAATGGGGATTTACTAATACCTCCTTAGGTGGGTGTTCTTAAGATAAAATGGAATCTCAGGCTTCAAGCATTTGAAACGGTACCTGACACCTGTTAAGAATCCAATATATGAGTTCATTTCCTAAAACTCAAACATACATGGTGTTCTTACATGGACAAAAAGATTATGTACCCAGAAACATCAAACAACAGCAGAATAACAACTCTAAAAAGAGCTGGTCTCTATTTCTATTGGTAGAACTTACAGTTTTTATTCACAGCTGTTGTTGGGGACACTGGCGCTGCGTTGCTAGGATTCTCATCCTGGCTGTGTGACCTTAGGCAAATCTTTACCTTTTCTAACTACGTGAAAACCTGGGCAAGACTTTGAAATGGCCAAAAACACATCTGGGTGTTCTGACTAATATATCCTTGGGTTACATCCACTTTGCATTCACAAAACTATTTTACAATCCTGTATGTTGTAGAAGAAGTACAGTCATTCAAGTTGTTCCTGTTCATAGAAATACAGACATGTCGTGAGGAAAAGCAATTGATTATTGCCCTGTGAGCATATTGACCAGTTCACATTTGTTTCCTCATCCCATACGGCCAGGTGTATGCTCTGGACTTTGGAGTCTGCTTTGAACTAGTTGTAACATCTTACTGGTCCTCTCATTATTTAATGGGTTTAAATAAAATTTTTGACATGTGTTCCTTTCACATTTGTATGAGTCATGATTTTATGTTGTAAAAACATGTGTCCTTGAACACTAAGCCTCTGTTTTCTCATCACTATGACAAAAATCATAAAAATGTCCGCTTTATCCCATAAGAGTGAAGACATGTGGAGTAATCCACACGAAGCCCTGGGCACAGTGTCTGCTCCATCGTAAGTGCTCAGATGGTACAGAATCTGCCTGCAACACAGGAGACCCAGGTTTGATCTCTGGGTTGGGATGATCCCCTGGAGAAGTGAATGGCTACACACTTCAATCTTCTTGCCTATAGAATTTCATGGAAAGAGAAGCCTGGCAAGCTACAGTCCATGGGGGTCCCAAAGCGTTGGACATGACTGAGCGACTAACACTCTCAGTGTTTTCACTTCACAAATACTCAATTAGCACTACTAGACAAGACTATTCAGCTGTCAAAATTGAAAAGTAATTAATCCATTGAATGTTCTCAATTTTAAGCTGTTCTCCAAAAAAATTTTTTTTAATATTTATCACCTATTATTCCTTCTCTACTAGTGAGCACTCACAGATCAAATCAATGAATAAATAAGTAAGCATAAAATAAACATTAATTTGAAAAGAGGAATATGACTATGATTCATTTGAGAGCTTGGACTTGGAGAGAATTTGAGGCTTTGTTTATTTTTTATGGACACACATATATGTCCTTGGTTGCAATCTTATATTACTTATATTGACCACCTATTCCACTAAGTTATTGCTAATGCATAGAATGAAAGTGATTAATATTTCATGGTGTCCTCCATAGAATACAGTAACTTCCAAATGTTCTGCAATGTTCTGGACAACTTTGACAGGCACTATCCAGGGGCTTCATTAGAAGTAGGAAACAGTGAGTCAGGATCCCTCTCCCGATAGGGTTATAAGAACGTGATCAAGTCACTTCAGTTCATCTGGGATTGAGGGTTCTTTAGAAGTGGGACAACTTGTAGAAAAACAGAAAAGTAGAGAGAACAGCAGTTACCATTCACACAGCTCTTAAGTCATCTGTTTATTCATTTAGCCATGAATATTCTACATCCTCAAGAAGCTCCCAGTCCAGTGGGAACGTGGGACAGTTTTTAAGAAAGCTTTCCAAACAACAGAGCCTATGATGAGCTCCAGTAGGGGTGAGCAGAGGAGCCCACACTCTGTGATAACTCTCGAAGGATAAGCTGAGTTTGAGAGGATTGATACTCCAGGCAGGGGAAAGGCAACTACAAAAACCAGAAGGTGTGAAAGAGCCCACCAAGAGGGAAAAGCAAAGGCATCAGTGTGACTTGCAATGTTGGTAAACATGACATAGGGCCTAAAAGGCAGCCCAGGGCCACATCAGTGGTGACCAACCACGAGCCCCATGACCTCCTAAAGAAGGCAACCCAGTCTCTATTTAAAAGTGAAGGAAAGTTAAGACTAGCGAAGTCCAAGGATCCAAGACCGTATGTTTTATAATCACTAGAGTTGGGTTTTTTGAAACCTATCATTTTTGGCCACCTGATGTGAAGAGCTGACTCATTGGAAAAGACCTTAATGCTGGGAAAGACTGAAGGCAAAAGGAGACGAGGGTGGAAGAGGATGAGATGGTTAGATAGTATCACTAACTCAATGAACATGAATCGGAGCAAACTCCGGGAGATAGGGGAGGACAGGGAAGCCTCGAGTGCTGCAGTCCACAGGGTTGCAAAGAGTCAGACGTGACAGCAACTGAACAACAACTGCATACTTGTCTCAATATACAGTAAAGACCAATAACCCTAGAGAAAGAGAAAAGAAAACTGAAACGCTAACTGTAGACACACTTTGAGAATACATCTAAGTCCTAGAGAAGGTCCCCCATCTATGGTTGAAAAAAAAAAAAAAACAAGGAACTGTTGTCTGGCCAGACCCAGATGCCCAAGGCCCCTTCGAGCTGTTGCTTAGCATGGCCTGAGTTACCAAATGAAAGTCTCCGTGGACACGCCTTGCTTACCCAGGTGTCTTTTGTTTCCCCCAAACTGCTCTTTGCCAGGAAAGTGGCAGCCGCTGGCGCTTTCCCTTCAGCCCTGTCCGCCCCACACTGAACCCCCTCTGCACTGCCAGGCAGACAAAGGGGCTGGGACCAAAGAGACAGCCCAGAGGCTGGTTGGCCTGCGGTCTTCCTGAACCCTGAGTGCGTCACGGACTCGGGCCTCCTTGCGAGAGTTTCAGAGGATTTCCTTGGTGAATCTTTCCATTCCGTGGCCGCCGGAGAACATCTCCTTAGCAAGGATAAGATGGCCAAGAGATAGCCATGAGCACACACGCTGTTCCCTGCCAGTGATGGCCAGCACCTGGGCAGAGCTGCGCGCCAACAGCAGCTGAAGCCATGTGAGCTGTATTACAGCCCTAGGACACATTCCCCCAGCTGCAGAGTAAGCACAAACAAAGGCTGCCTTTTCCCAGCCTTCATCCGCTTCCCATCACCATCTGTGAGAGGTCAGTCTGCAGACTGCCAGACCAGAAACACTGGGCTCTCCTTGGTCAAATGCTAGGCAGGCTCCTCACCATTTTCCTCCCAACTGGACTTGGACTTTTGGACTTTGTGTCTGATTTTGCATGGCCCAGTTTTAGCAAGAATCTTATTAAACTGTTTTAATCAGAATCCCCTACCTGCAATATCTTAACATTCTAGATATCTGATCAAATTCCAAAACTGATCAAAGGCCAAAGAATGTTCAAACTATCACATAACTGCACTCATCTCACACGCTAGTAAAGTAATGCTCAAAATTGTCCAAGCCAGGCTTCAACAGTACATGAACCGTGAAATTCCAGGTGTTCAAGCTAGATTTAGAAAAGGCAGAGGAACCAGAGGTCAAATTGCCAACATCCACTGGATCATGGAAAAAGCAAGAGAGTTCCCGAAAAACATCTACTTCTGCTTTATTGACTATGCCAAAGCCTTTGACTGTGTGGATCACAATCAACTGTGGAAAATTCTTCAAGAGATGGGAATACCAGACCACCTAACCTGCCTCTTGAGAAATCTGTATGCAGGTCAGGAAGCAATAGTTAGAACTGGACATGGAACAACAGACTGGTTCCAAATAGGAAAAGGAGTACGTCAAGGCTGTATATTGTCACCGTGCTTAACTTATATGCAGAGTACATCATGAGAAACGCTGGGCTGGAAGAAGCACAAGCTGGAATCAAGATTGTCAGGCGAAATTTCAATAACCTCAGATATGCAGATGACACCATCCTTATGGCAGAAAGTG
>SJYX01023792.1:769870-787880 GCA_006410675.1 Oreotragus oreotragus
CCCGTACGACAGGGTGAGGTGTCAGAAGCCATTCAGCTGTTTGGGAAGTCCCAACTACACAGAGAGTTATCTCAGGGTTTTTTTGTGAACTCAATGGACTCTCCAAAACTAATTACCCCTCTACCAAAGGGTGAGATCGTAATGGCATTTTTATTTATTTCCTTCTTTTCTTTTTTTCCATTTTGACACTTTTATTCCAGAATTGGAACATCACTTTTGCTGTCCTAGAATTTTCTCTCTGGTGTTTTATAGCAAAGTCCTTCTACCTTTAAGACTCTCAGGGCTTCCCTGGCAGCTCAGTGGTAAAGCATCTGCCTGCCAGTGCAGAAGGCACGGGTTCGATCCCTGATCCAGGAAGATCCCGCATACCATGGAGCCACTAAGCCCAGCTACGCTCATGTGCCCCGGCCGCTGAGCCTGTGCACTCGAGCCTGAGAACCACAGCTACCGAGCCCTGCGCTGCAGCTCCTGAAGCCCCTATGCCCCAGAGTCCATGCTCCACAGCAAGAGAAGCCGCCACAAAGAGAAGCCAGCGCCCCACAGCCAGGACTAGCCTCCCCCGGCTCAGCCCAGGGAAAAGCCCACACAGCCAGACCCAGTACAGCCAGAATTTAATAAGTAAATAAACCTTTATCTTTGGGGGAAAAATGGCCCACAGCAAAAAATCTTAAAAAATAAAAAATAAAAAAAGGACTTTAGTGAAGCGAACTGAACAGATTGGTCATTTTCTTTTTTCTCTCCCAGAAAGAGAAGAAAGACAATCGGGTTGTGCACCTTTTCCAGCCCCTCCCACCCTCCTCCTGCTGCCAGATGACCTTCCCAAACCCCACCTCCGCAAGTGGCCTTCTCTGCTTCACGCCCTTCAGGGAGCCCTCCTGGAGCCGCAGGTGGGTCAAGAGGCCCGCCTGGACAGCGTTCATCTGGTGGGTGAAGCTCTTTCAGCACGAATGCTGCACCGGGCACTGTGCGCCCCTGGACGGGCTGCGTCATTTTCTGCCTTTTTCTTCCTTTGCCTCTGGCCCCCTCTGCTCTCCTTTGCTTCCTCGCCCCTGCTGCTGCTCCAGACTGGCACCAGGTCTCACTCTTCTCCTTAAACCGGAGTCTGGGAGAGGCGCCCCTTCCTAAACAGGGCTGGTCCGTCAGGTCTCGATCCTGAAGCTCCTCATGCCAGGACTGGGCCAGAGCCGACGCTCCATCCATGCTTCCCTGAGTGAGTCACGTTCCAAAGCTGATTAGTGGGGAGACATCGGGCAAGGTATTTCTTTACCTCTTGAAGTCTCAACTGTTTCACTTTAAACTGGAGGTGACAAACCATCACAACGCTGTAAAGCAATTTTCCTCCAATTAAAAAATAAATCTAAAAATTAAGATAAACTGGAGATGATAACAGCTCCTCAACAGAAGGTCTAAGTAAGGACAAAACAAGGTGATGCAGGTGAGATATTTCCAGGCCTGGCCCAGCCTGGCCCAATACAGCTTGTTTAGGTGAAAAGTGCTGTCTGACTCTGTGACGCCATGGACTGCAGCCTGCCAGGCTCCTCTGTCCATGGGATTCTCCAGGCAAGAATACCATTGCCATTTCCTTCTCTGGGGATCCTTCCAACCCGAGATCAAACCCACGTCTCCTGCGTCTGCTGCACTGCAGGTGGATTCCTTGCCACTGAGCCACCACAATACAGCTTAGTGACTCTCAGTAGCTATTCCCTTATCTCGCTTAGGGGCTCTAAAATGGACCATGTGAGCTAGGGGAGAAGGAATAAAAAGGCTCAAGTGGCTAACACTGAAGGGCCGGAATGTGCACAGCCCTGTCTAGGAGATAACTGGTCAGAATGTCCAGCCAAACACCCAGTACGGCAGGAAAACGCTCTCAGCCAGCTCAGACGGAAAGCGAGGCTGCTCTTGGGGACCCCGCACCTAGACTCAAGCTTAAAACTTGATGCTATTTTAGCCACTCCTCCTCCCCAAAGGCATCAGGGGATGAGCAGGGCCTATGACACCCTTTCCCAGCTCAGGCCACAGCCCCATTGGCTCTAGCCCTGCACTACCCACCTGCACTGCCTGCCCTCCCAACCCCTGCCCCCCAACAGCTGTCAGGCTCTCCAACTGGACAGAAGGTCAGAACCTGCAAGAAGCAGGATGGCTGAAGGAAGAAGGGGCCGGGGGTGTGGAAGGCGAAGCAACTGGGCAGAGGGCAGCGAAGGCCAGCACAGGTATGTCCCAAGCTGGGGACATGCTCACCTGTTCCAGAAGGTTCTTTCGTTGTAGCTCTGAGAAGGAAAGCAACAAGAAAATATTCATACCCAGTGGCCCCAGAAGTGAGAGAAAGAGCATATTTTTGCAAATTTGAAGCTGCTCTGGTCATCCCCCAATGACACAGGTCAAATTCCCACTATTTATGCCACTTTTAGGTCAAAACATAGCCACCACCAAAACCTCTTGATAAGTCAATATGCCCCCTTAAACAGGACACAATGACCAATAACCGCTCAACAAAACTTTTTTTTTTTTTTTACTTGTTTTGAATTGATAAAAGGAGACTTCTCTTTGGAGAAAGTAGCTATAGACAGAAGAGACTAGCTGCGGGAATCAAGAATTTGGACAACGCCCAGGTCAGGGTGCCTTAAAGTCTCCAGAATGGTCCTGAGTTAATAGCTGAGCCAGGAAATGTTGAAAAGTGTGTCTTCAGGGAAGCCTTAGATGTTTAACACCAAGGACTGGAATAAAGCCCCCAATGAAACCCATCTAGCAAATCCCTTCCCTAGCTGGCAGACGGACCTATCTGCCCAGCCTCCATCCCCTCTGTGAAACTGATAGGGTCAGATGTCATGCTGGCGGAAGACTTTAACTGAAGCCGAGTCACATTAATTACATCACTGTGCTATCCAAACTTAATTCCCCTGAAGTGACGTCATAAAACCAGGGCATTACAAAGGATTAGGGACCAAAAGGAAGGTAGACATGAATAAGGTTTCCATATGGCCGTGACTCATGCCTAATGGTTGTGTCCCAAATGTGGGCGCTCATGACTCACCCCTGGTACCAGCACCAGCGGCCTCCACACATATGGGGCTCTGACCTGGCCTCCCTCTGCTGGGAAGCCTGAGGCCCCAGGTTTAGTCAGGAGTGAGGGAAGCCCCAGACAGGATTCACTGGACCAAATGGGACCTCTCAAGGTCTGTGCTTATCCTGNCTAATGGTTGTGTCCCAAATGTGGGCGCTCATGACTCACCCCTGGTACCAGCACCAGCGGCCTCCACACATATGGGGCTCTGACCTGGCCTCCCTCTGCTGGGAAGCCTGAGGCCCCAGGTTTAGTCAGGAGTGAGGGAAGCCCCAGACAGGATTCACTGGACCAAATGGGACCTCTCAAGGTCTGTGCTTATCCTATAAGACTTCAAGACTCACCGAAGTTCAGTGTTGCCCCCAAAGCAGTGCCGCTTTGGGTGCTAATGTGAGCTATGTGGAAAACAAAGGGTTTAGTGGCCAAACATATTTGGTAAAGGGATTGATCAATGGGTTTCCTCACTGCAAGGGGCCCTTAACCTGTTGGTGATCACTGAACGCTCACAAAGGCAATAGGTTATGCAGCGTTTCTTGAAGATTGCTAACCAGGGAATCCTTTGCACTTATGGATTTTTTTTTTTTTTTTCTGGCTGCATTGCAAGCCATGTGGGATCTTTGTTCCCCAACAAGGGATCAAACCCTTCCCCCCTGCTGTGGAAACACAGGATCAACCACTGGCCTGCCAGGAAAGTCCCCAGGGAATCCTTTTTGAAGGCGAATTAGTGGGGTTAGTGCCCTGAAGAACACATCTCATAAAAGCCTGTTTAGTTGTAGCCTCACCTTTCACCATTTCCCCTTGTCACAGAGACAGAGATGCCTCTGGACATTTGTGTTTCCAACATAATCCATTGATGTCCATCCAGACCATTGACATTCTGCAGCAAACTGCCCCTTATTTTCACACACAGGTCAACATGCTCTGGCTTCCACTAGAGGACGGCTAACCAGCTCCAGTGTTCTTGCCTGGAGAATCCCAGGGACGGGGGAGCCTGGTGAGCTGCCGTCTATGGGGTCACACTGAGTCGGACACGACTGAAGTGACTTAGCGGTGGCGGCAGCAGCAGCAGCAGCAGCAGAGGACTGCTACGTCATACAGCATGGCACCAGTGAGACGGACACCTGGGATTCTTGATTCTGATGTTACCATTGAGGAAAGTAAGGCCCACGGAGCAGGAGCAACCAGCTGGTAATGAGACAGCTAGAGAGACGCAGAGCCAAGACTCGACCTCCTCTGTGCTGAGTCTCAGTCCATCTCAGTCCCAAAAATGGGAACTGCTTCTTGGGTATAAATAAATGCAGTTACTAGCTAATTACTCAATGAGTTACTACAGTTACTAGTTACTAAATTACTACATTGAAGAGTGATTCTTAGATCAATGGGCTACTAGATAGGTCTAGCAACAGAGGAAGCAGCTACACTCAAGTGGTGCCAAGAGTTAGGAGAGGACAGGTTATTCTTTTCAAAGTCTCCATAAACATCCTGGGCAACTGAGAACTTACTACATTATTATTTAATCTGTTGGAGGATCTTTTCCCTGTATCAGAGTTCTTAGTTGCAGACAACAGAATCCACTATAGCCAGGTTAAGCCCAAAAAGTGGTTCATATTGGATAGTTTGTGGTATCCTCAGAAGGAACAGAAACTGACTGCATGTGACACAAACAAGGAAAAACAGAACCAGGAGAAACACCCAACCTCACCATGGGTCTGTTCTAGAGAACCTCCACTGTCTCTACCCGCACCACTTGACCCTTACAATGCTCTGCCTGATGTTAAAAGAATTCCAGAGACCCTAGAAGAACAGATACCTTGAGCACATGCTTGTGAGTATATCTGCAGAAATTCAGCACCTCCCCTTGCTCACTTCAGCATCTGCCTCTCAAGTAGATGCATCTTTGAGGCCAAGCTAGATCACATGTGGGGAGGGCATGGCAATCCACTTCAGTATTCTTGCCTGGAGAATCCTCATGGACAGAGGACCCTGTCAGGCTACAGTCCATGGGGTTGCAAAGAGTCAGACACGACTGAGCAACTAAGCACAGCACAGCACACAGGTCACACGCATCACTCTGTATTATGGGCTAAATTGTGTCCCCCTTCCCAAAATTCAAGTGTTAAAGCCTTAGCTCCATATCATGACTACATTTGAAGATACTACATTTAAAGAGGTAATTAAAGCTAAATGAGGTCATAATCAATTCAGTTCAGTTCAGTCACTCAGTCATGTCTGACTCTTTGCACCACCATGAACCGCAGCACGCCAGGCCTCCCTGTCCATCACCAACTCCCAGAGTTTACCCAAACTCATGTCTATTGAGTCAGTGATGCCATCCAACCATCTCATTCTCTGTCATCCCCTTCTCCTGCCTTCAATCTTTCCCAGCATCAGGGTCTTTTCCAATGAGTCAGCTCTTCACATCATGTGGCCAAGGTATTTGAGTTTCAGCTTTAGCATCAGTCCTTCCAATGAACACTTAAGACTCATCTCCTTTAGCATGGACTGGTTGGATCTCCTTGCAGTCCAAGGGACTCTCAACAGTCTTCTCCAACACCACAGTTCAAAAGCATCAATTCTTTGGCGCTCAGCTCTCTTCACAGTCCAACTCTCACATCCATACATGACCACAGGAAAAACCATAGCCTCAACTAGATGGACCTTTGTTGGCAAAGTAATATCTCTGCTTTTGAATATGCTATCTAGGTTGGTCATAACTTTCCTTCCAAAGAGCAAGCGTCTTTTAATTTCATGGCTGCAGTCACCATCTGCAGTGATTTTGGAGGTCATGATAGTGGTACCCTAACCCAACAAAGCTGATCTCCTTATAAGAAGAGACACCAGGGCCGTGTGGGGACATGGCTTGGAGGCGACCATCTGCAAGCCAAGGAGAGAGGCCTCAGGAGAATCCAAACATGCTGACCCTTCGATCTTGTTCCCCCAGCCTCCAGAACTGTAAACAAATACACTTCTGTTGTTTCAGCCACCCAGTATGTGCTTTTGTTATGGCAGCCCTTACAACTAATATACCTGCATGCAAGGGAGCCTGGGAAACATAGTTTCTCACTTTTCAGGCCCAAGAAAACAGAGAGGAAAATGAGAAGAGCCAATCACAGAATCCCCTACTTTACCTAAACAACAGACCCTCAGCCGAGATCAGAAATGCATGAACGAGGGCTTCCCCGGTGGTCAGTGGTAAAGAACCCGCCCACCAGGGCAGGGGACACGGTTCGGCCCCTGGCCCAGGAAGATCCCACACACCGCGGAGCAGCTACAGCCCTTGAGTCACATCTATTGAGCCTGTGCTCTGCAAGAAGAGAAGGCACCACAAGCAGAAGCCCACGCACTGCAATTAGAGAGCAGTCCCTTCTCGCTGCAGCCAGAGAAAAGCCCTCGCAGCAACGAAGACCCAGCACAGCCATAAACAAATAAGTAAAACCATTTCAGAAAGAAGTGTATGACTGGAACCCATCCAGCAAACTCCCTCCTCAGTTGCAGAACACACATGTTTGGACAAGCCCAGCCGCCATCCCCTCTGTGAAACTGACGCGGTCAGGTGTCACGCTTTCTGGGCTTCTCCCAGATCCACCCAAACTTCCCTCCCATCACGATCCTGCCACCTCCCACCTGGACCGTGGCCATCGCTGGGTCCCCACCCAGCCAAGACTCCTGAGCACCCATCGGCTCAGCAAGGCCCTACGCGCATCTCCTCTCACCTACTGAGCAGAACTCTGTTCCCTGCCACACTTCACAGGTAGAAATACCTCCAGGGAAGCAATTAAAATGCCAGGCAACCACACACGCGGTGAAATGAAGCCTCGCACCCCGCAAAAAATAAAGTATCAGTAGAAACGGAACATGAGAACCGAAGAAAAGAGAAATTCAAGCAGTCCAGCCATTTGCTTCAGTGCTTCCTGGAAACCATGACATAATGGAAGTCAGATGTGTTATGTAAATTTCATTAATGGAGAAGAAGAAAAGTGCAAACTTCTCAAAGGGAAACTGGTTTTTCTCCAGTTCTGCGTTAAGAAATGTCTCCTCTAGGATTTCAAGCAGGGGCTGTGGGAGACACTCGGAACCAAGGGCTCAGCAGGATCCCTCACTAAAGACGCAAGAGCAGATTTCTTACGGGTGTCTTCCCTCTGAGCCAAGGGTGTATAATTAAGAAGTAATTTAAAGAGCACCATTCCCAACAGACTCACTTTTCTTAAATATGCATAAATTATGTGACTTCACTCTCCAGAAGCAGTGCTGTCTCTCTTTTCCCTCCACTGCTAGGTGAGTATCTCTGGGCTTCCAGGCCTCCTCCATCCGTGGAAACTCGCTCTCCACCACTCCCTGGCATGTCCTCTGTGTACCCCCCACCTCTCGCTAGAAAGTATTCACCTTTCCTCCTTGTAACCTACCGAAATCCTGAGGACTCGGCAAGGAGGGAAGCAGGAGGAAAAGAAAGAAGAGAGTCATGTGGGGAAGGGGGCAGGGAGGAAGAGTAGGGAAGAAAGAGAAAAGAGGCATTGCAAGAAGGGATGGAGGGCGGGAACACCAGGACACTGTAGGCCGGGGACTTTGCCGGGCAAGCTCACAGGTAAGGCGCAGTCTAAGAGCTGGCACTTCCCTGACATTTCTCTTCCCACTTCAGGCAGGAGGATTTCCCGGTGCCTTGCGTTGCTGCAGGAAGCACAGTGGTAAAGAATCCGCCCGCCAGTGCAGGAGGCGCAAGAGACTCAGCTTCAATTCCTGGGGCGGGAAGATCCTTCCTGGAGAAGGAAAAGGCAACCTACTCCAATATGCTTGCCTGGGAAATCCCATGGACAACAGAGCCTGGCAAGCTACTGTCCATGGGGCCGCAAGGAGTCAGACACAACTGAACACACATATTGCCCTTGCCCTGAACTATTGCTGCCTGGCCAGTGAGTACCATGCTCTTCCCCCGACATGCTCTCTGGCACCCTAGGCTCTGGCAACACCAAGAATGAGGAACTTGACATTCCTCCAAGCATGCCATGGCAAGCTACCCGTATCCATTCTCCCCTCATCCTTAATAACAGACCTTGGGATTTTTTCAGGATTGCAATGTGCTCAGCTCTTCCCTGGAATCCAGGCAGAGACGAAGAAGTCTCTTTCAAGGGGGCTGACTGAGATGGAAGGAATAAATTTTTCCCTGTTGCCTCTTCTTTCTCTCTGCTTGGAACACAGACATCCTGGCTGGAGGCCCAGCAGCCATCTTGCCACCCTGAGGATAAAAGTCACGCCCAAGGATGGCCAAAGCAGAGAGTGAGAAGTCACCTCCACACCACTGCTGAACTGCCCGCTTTTGGACTTCTTCATGGAAGAGAAGTAACCCTTCATTTAATTTCAGCCACTCTGGTTTCCTCTTTTAGATGCTAAGCCACAGTCTGATACAACCGCCATGTGGATTCATGCCTCAGAGACCTTGCATAACTGTTCTCTCTCTCAGTAACTCCTCCCCTCTGGTTCTCCACCTGTTGAGCCAGTAGTCATGTTCAGAGTCTCCACTGAAGCATCTCTGTCTGTGTGGAAAGTGTGCTAGTTGTTCAGTTGTGTCTGATTCTTTGCAACCCCATGGACTGTAACGCACCAAGCCCCTCTATCCGTGAACTTCTGCAGGCAAGAATACTGGAGTGGGGAGCCGATCCCTTCTCCAGGGATCTTCCTGACCCAGGGACTGAACCTGAGTCTCCTGTGTTGCAGGTGGACTAACTGACCCTCAAGTGACTGCATGTTGCTGTTCGGTTGCTCAGTTGTGTCTGACTCTGTGACCCCACAGACTGCAGCATCCGAGGCTCCTCTTCCTCCCCTATCTCCCAGATTTTGCTCAGAGTCCTGTCTATTGAGTTGGTGATGCTATCAAACCATCTCATCCTCTGCCACCCCCTTTCTCCTTTTGCCTTCAGGATTTCCCAGTAAAGACTGATGGTGGTGGTGGTGAAGTCGCTCAGTCATGTCCGACTCTTTGCGACCCCGTGGACTGTGACCTATTAGGCTTCTCCATCCATGGGATTCTCCAGGCAAGAATACTGGAGTGGATTGCCATTTCTTTCTCCAGGGGATCTTCCCAACCCATGGATCGAACCCGGGTCTCCCACATTGGAGGCAGACGCTTTAACCTCTGAGCCACCAGGGAAGCCCCGAGTGGCTATTTAATATTTGTTTAATAAATATTCAGAGTTGTTTAATAATTGATGAATAAAAATTTCTAAGAATGAATGAAAAATAAACTGTTTATGTAGAAATGACAATATCATCTATTCCAGAGCACTGCCTCCTCTTCAGCCTCAGCCCTTAGGGGGTCTTCTTTGGCCCCAGAGTCCCAGGGGATGCTGTGGCATCTAAACAGACAGATGTGTCAGAGATTCTAGTCAATGCTGGTTGGGCAGTATAACACAGTTCCTACCAAGGACAAAAAAAAAGCAAGAGAGAGAAAAAGAAGTAGAAACATATTTGTAAGAGCTTGAAAGAAGCACCTAACGTATTTCCCACTTGCCTCAAATTTTCCATGAAAATTTGAAGCTTTTTTTTCCCTCCTACATTAGAATTGATTTCACCCCAAAATGGCGTTCACACTGGGGTGAGCAGCCCAGAATACCAAATGGGTCTCTGCTATTAAAAGAAAAGGGGAGGACACTCGTGTAAATTCCATGCAAGAGCTGGGTGGTGGGGAGTCCCCAGAATGCCAAAGCAGGTGAGAGGAACTGCTGCTCCCCCCAGAAATACTCTGTTGGAGCCTGCACCGACCAAAAAAAAAAAAAGAATGTCCCTCTCAGCAAATGGACAAATATTCAGCTAAGCAGGGACCGCAACAAGTGTTTCTCTGAGGACCTAATTGGACTGGGCAGAGAACTGGGTGCTGGGGGTTCCAGAACGGCCACAAGGCAACTCTGTCCTCAAGCTCTGTTATCAGACCCCAGAAGTAGGAACAGACATGATCTTTATCGCCTTTGCTGTTGCCATCAGCATCCTCCTCCTGGCTGGGGCTGTTATTCCTTGAGAATTCACTGCCTAAAGGATAGGCTAACCTAAAAGCAGGTGTTTGTAAGACAATATGACAAATGAAATGATAGAACTTCGCATATGATGCAGTAGGGAGGAGGAGAGAATGATTATCCGAGATTAGAAAAGGTGTAGCCAAGAGGGAGATAGTGAGCAAGGTTTTGAAGGATACATAGAAGTTTACCAACCTTAAGCTAAGATGCTTGGAAATTCCTTTGCCTCCAGAAATCTTTAAATATGGTTCTGTATGAAGGACCCCTATATTTGAACTAATTTCTCAGGAAGATTCCTTAGAGCAGCACTTAAAAAAAAAAAAAATTGCCATGTCACATGGCATGCAGGATCTTCGTTTTCCTGAGCAGGGATCGAACTTGGGCTCCCTGCATTGGACGTGCAGAGCCGTAACCACTGGACTGCCGAGGAACTCTGGAACAGCACTTTTCAAACACGAATGTGCTTATGAATCACTTGGAAACCTTGTTTAAATGATCCTGGATCCAGAAGTCTGGGCTGGGTCCTAAGAATTTGCAGTCTAGCAATGTGAAGATGACACAGAAGGTCCTGGACACTCCTGATGTCTGGACATCTCTCGTCAGCCAATAACAGGAGTTCTTAGGCAGTGCAGGTCCATGGGCCATGGGGAATTGGCATAAAGTATCTCAGATGCTCCAAAAATGAGGGAGATGTTTGCCATTTCTTCCACCAGAACTGCTTCAGGACCATCGTTCTCAACTGCTCATAGAAATCCCTGTAGAGCCTTAACCATCCCCATGCCCAGAACACACCTTGAACAGTTTCATCCAAACATTTCATCAGGACGCAGACTTCCCTGGTGGTCCAGTGGTTAGGACTTCGCTTTCCAGTGCAGCAGGTGCGAGTTCAGTCCCTGGTCAGGAAGCTAAGATCCCACATGCCTTTTGGCCAAAAACAAAACCAACAACCCCTCCCCCATAAAACAGAAGCAATATTGTAGCAAATTCAATAAAGATTTAAGAGAACAAAAGAATGTCTTTGGAGGAGGAACCCCAGTCTTGATAGTTTCTAAAGTTCCCTATGTTTGCATGCTCAGTTGCCCAGTCACTCAGTCCTGTCCAACTCTTTGTGACCCCTATGGACTGTAGTCTGACAGACTACTCTGTCCATGGGATTTCCCAGGCAAGAATACTGCAGCAGGTTGCCATTCCCTTCTGTAAGGGATCGTCCCAACCCAGGGATCAAACCTGCATATTCTGCATCTCCTGCATTGACAGGTGGATTCTTCACCACTAAGAAGCCCTCTAAAACTCCCCAGATGGTCCCAAAGTACAAGCAGGGCTGAGAACCCAAGCTCTAGGGCAGGAGAGCTTCACTGGTGGTTTGTGATGACTGGATGTGACACCCCCTGCAGACACTACTATCTCCCACATTGGACAAGCAAAGGCCCAGAAGTGAGAGAATTCTCCTACCTCCGTCCTAACCCCTCCTTCTCAAAGTACAGTCCCTAGACCAGCAGCAGCTGCCCCTGGAAGCTTGTTAGGAACGGATCACAGAGTGATCCTTCCCATCGTCCCTAAAAACGTCGACAATCAGGGAACGACCCCCCTTCTGCTCTGTGCCATCAGAGAATATCTCTGAGTAGAAGCAGAAAAACGGAGCCCCAGGCCTGGGCTGACCCCTGGGCCCTGTGAGTCACAGTCTGCGTTCTAACCTGGCTCCCCCGGTCTGTCCCAGGAACCAGCACCTATGCCCCTCCAGGTGGCCACGATGCCCGCTGACGAGGTGACAGGCAGAGCCCCAGGCAGAGCCCCAGACATCAGTAAGCCGCAGCAGCTCCTGACCCGGGGGCACGGACGCATGGCAGCCTGGAGTTGCAAAGGCAGCCGTGTTGGAGCGTTCCCGCCCGCCTCTCCTGGCATGGGGCTGTTCCCACGTTTCTCATGACAGGTGCGGTGCCCACTTTTATCCCCTCCCTTCGAAAAGCACCACGGACCTTCCGCAGGCCTTTTGTTCCCAGAGCGGCTTAGCAAAGCATCCGGGGAGCCGCTGTGGGAAGCTCTCCGGGCCTAATCCCCGGTGGCGGAAGCAGCTGGCCCTCCAGCTGGGCCCGGGTGGTGAGGATGCAGGCCTGGCTATGTGGCTCAGCTGGGCACGCAGCCTGTGAGGGTCCCCAGCTGCGGGGCCGCCATGGAGACTTCTGAGCTCTGAATTATAATGGTTACACAGGGCAGTAGGAGAGAGATCTAACAGACAGCTTCTACGTTTCTGGGTGGTACTGAGATTCTGCTTTAAAATAAATTTTTTTTTGGCTGTACTGAGTCTTTGTTGGGGTGCACGGGCCTTCTCTAGTTGCAGTGCGTGGAGGCTTCTCTCTAGTTGTGATGCCTGGGTTGGGGGCTTCTTCTTGAGGTGCCCAGGTTTCTCTTGTTACAGAGCATGGGCTTCAGGAGCTATGGTGCATGCGCCTGGTTGCCCAGCGGTGTGTGCGATCCTAGTTCCTCGACCAAGGATCGAACCCGTGTCGCCCCCATGGCAAGGCAGAGTCTTAGCCACTAGACCACCAGGGAAGTCTCGGATTCTGCATTTCTGACGAGCTGCCAAGTGATTCTTAGGCTGCTGGTCCTTGGACCACACTGAATAGCAAGGGCTCAGCACTAGTTTCAGATACTTCCCAGGCCATTCTTGACTGCACGAATTTGAGAAAGGTATTTAACTCTGGGAGCCCCTGTTTCCTTGATTGCAAGATGGAATAATAATCACTGACTCCCCAGGGCAACAGGTCACTAAGCTCCTGAGGGAGCGAGTGGAGCTCAAGGCCAGGCTGTGCCTTCCATAAAGCAAGATACAGACTCTGTAGGGTGTCTGAGGAAAGTCTGTGGCTCAGTTACATCATTAGTTCCAAGGAGCCATGTGACAGCAGGAGCTTCAGAATCAAGTGGATTTGAACGGCTCTCTGAGTCTCAGGATTGCCTCTGTAACTTATGGGCACCAAAACTTAGGAGTGTTTTGTTTTTAATGAGTTAAAATTTAAAATCTTTAAAATACTAGCACAGGGCTTATTACATAGCAGGCATTCAATAAATGTTAGTTTCCTCATTTCCTGTGTTAGTTTTTCATTTTCCTATCTTCCAGAGAAAATGCAACTACAAACCATTCAGAGTTTCTGGGGGAAAATCATTCAAGACCACGAGCATGAATGCTTATCTCTAAATGACGATTATAGTCAGAATCCTTTGATCATAGGCGACATGAACCCCAGTTCCACAGGCTTAAAAGGATATCACATCTCCCTTAACTTCAGAGCTTCCCTGGTGGCTCAGAAGGTCTAGAATTTGCCTGCAATGCAGGAGATCTGGGTTTGATCCCTGGGTTGGGAAGACCCCCTGGAGAAGGGAATGGCAGCCCACTTCAGTATTCTGGCCTGGAGAATCACGTGGACAGAGGAGCCTGGTGGGCTACAGTCCATGGGGTCACAAAGAGTCAGACACGGCTGAGCAACTAATACTAACCGACTTAAACTGAAAAGTCCAGTGGGATTCAGGCATAGCTGGATCGAGGTGTCCACACGACATTGTCAGGAACTTGTCCTCCACCTCTTTCCTCTGCATCGGCTTCATTCTTGGGCTGGCTCTCAGCATTTGGTGACAAAAACTACCTCTAGTGGCTCCAGGTTGACAGACCTGGCCGAAAAAGAGATCCTCTTTCCTGAGCGATGCAAAAAAAGCCCCAGACGTGACTCTTACTGACAGATTGAGTGATGCACCAGTCCCTGAGTAAATTGCTACAACCTGCTCAGTCCTGTGTGACGTGTGGCCCTGGAGGCAGGCCACCCAATCACTTTGACAGAGTAGAAGAGTGATATATTGGTTTGCTAAGGCTGTCATATCACCGTACCACAAACTGGGTGGCATAGACAATGGAAATTTATTCTCTCCCAACTCTGGAGGCCAGAAGACCAAAACCAAGGTGTCAACAGGGTTGGTTTCCCCTGGAGGCTGTGAGGGAGACTGTTTCAGCCTCTCTCCTGGCTGCTAGTGGTCACCAGCAGTCCCTGAGGTTCTTTCACTTGGAACTGTTGTTACTGGACCACACTTGGAGTCTGCTCACCCACCATGCAGCAAAGTCCATTTACAGACGCCAGGTTATGGTGAAGGAAGCGACGGCATTGCCCCTTCCCTGGTGGTCCAGTGGTTAAGACATTACCTTCCATGACAGGGGGATACGGGTTCAGTCCCTGCTCAGGGACCTAAGGGAGCTAGATCCCACATGACTCACAGCGAAAAAAAACAAAACATCAAACAGAAGCAATAGGTCCACATCAAAATAAACAAAAAGAAAAGAAAGTGCGGTGTTTATTGCAGGCACTAAGCAAGGAATAAGGGCAGCTTAGGCTCAAAAGACTCAAACTCCCTGATGGTTTTCAGAAAAGCATTTTTAAAGACTGTGTTTGGGGTGAGGGTGACAGGATGCATGCCTTTCTTCTGACTGGTTGGTGATGGGGGCACAGGGTGGTGTTGCAGGAAACGCAAGTCATCAACCAGTCTGGTGTCTCCATGGTTCTGCTTAGCTGCCACTGTCCTCCACTTGGCAGGGGAGGGGCGCGGGGGTCTTAGACCCTGAAGAATAACGCGGAGCCCTCTGTCAGATTGTTACGCACGTCCCTTAAGGAGAACTGGGGCCATGTTTTAAAGCTGATCTATTGCCATTACTTGTCTTGTTTGACTGCCGCTCCTTTTGCTCTGCATTCCCTCACTTCCCTAGTCAGTAACTGCATGAGCCTGCTCTTTGGAATTCAGGGAAGGACTAGGAAACTGGAGTCTTTTTCTGCAAAGGAGAAACGGGGAATACGGAGAGACTTTTGTAACCAAGAGACCCCTGCAGGGTTCTGCTCATTTTCAATCTCCTTTTTTCTTTGACTGTCTTCAATTTTGAGGGGAACAGCTATGGGACAAGAAAGGGAACAAAGTTTTGGATAGAGAAAGTGAAAGTGAAGTCGCTCAGTCGTGTCCAACTCTTTGTGACCCCATGGACTGTAGCCTACCAGGCTCCTCCATCCATGGGATTTTCCAGGCAAGAGTACTGGAGTGGGGTGCCATTGCCTTCTCCAGGGGATCTTCCCAACCCAGGGATTGAACCCAGGTCTCCTGCATTGCAGGCAGATGCTTTACCATCTGAGCCACTAGGGAAGCCCTTGGATAGAGAGGTTAATCAAAAATTCAGTAGAGCATGGGGATGATCCAGAGCGATGATGTGGGGTGGGAGGTGGGAGGGGGGTTCATGTTTGGGAGTTAATGTACACCCGTGGCGGATTCATGTCAATGTATGCCAAATACAGTACTGTAAAGTAAAATAAAGTTTAAAAATAAATAAATAAATAAAAATTCAGTAGAGGTACTCAGGTTTGCTGTATTACCCTGTTCTCTGCCCCATGTTTTTCTGTCTTCACATGACCTTCTATTGACATCAGTCATTGGATTAGGGCCCACCCAGATCCAGTATGACCTGATCTTAACTGTTACACCTACAAAGACCCAGTTGCCACATAAAGTCACATTCTGAGTAGGAGTCACATTTCCAAGTGGGAGGAGACCATTCAACCCAATACAGGTGAGAAACCAGGAAAAAAAACTGGGTACAAATACCAAAAACAACAAATGGTGATCCACTCGAGTACCCTTGCCTGGAGAATCCCACGGGCAGAGGAGCCTGGCGGGCTCCAGTCCACGGGGTCACAAAGAGTCGACACAACTGAGCAACAAACACTTTCATCTTTTTTTTTTCACCAGAAACTAAAGGATGTGTATGCTTTGCAGGTAAAATTCAAAACCAACTGATATCCATAATACCACCTAAGTTACCAACCCTCAAATCGTAACAGCAGAGGAGATCTTGAGCAAATCTGTTGTCCCACTGTCCAAAAACCACAGTGCCTACTTAACTATACTCGGGAGATTCCACAGGGAACCAAATTCTACACCCAAGAATTGCTCTTAAGTGGGTATGCTTCTTAGAGGCTGAGCTAAATTTGTAACAAGCAGCCTGAAGTCTGGAATTCTCTTCAGGCAAATTCACAACTGTTCTGATTTCACATGTGTCTGAGATATTCAGAGCCTTACCCTCCAGGGAATTCAACTTCCGTCCTAAGAGCCCAGCTGCATCTAAAAATGTAAATTTCCTTTGTGAAGGCAAAAAGTCAACAATTTCTGAACCTCCGGCTTCAGGAGGCATTTGTTCCAACATGCCTAAGCTGGACCCAACTCCTCAGAATTATTGTCACCAAGATTCTAACCCAGTCGCAGATCTCATTTCTTTTCCTCCTTGCAGAAGGAGATTCAACTTTCCATTTCTTAGGGGGAAAAAAATGTAGGAGAATTTCATTTAAACTCTTAAAAGTGGTAACCAATCTCTGGATGATAGGATAAAGGTGGGTTTCACCGCAGTATAAATTATTTTTAAATTAAAACAATAATAAAGATGCTTCTAAATTTAAAATATCTTCTAGTGGTTCTGCTAAACCCACTCCAGCATGTTAGCAAGGTAACAACCACAGATTTACGATGTCCAATGAATAAGAAAATTTCTCCATCAACAATAACCAAAACAAACAAACAAAAAAATCTAAATGAAAAGAAAAGCAGTGGAAACAGAAAAAAAAAAAAAAAAAAAAACCCAGCCAAGTGACATTTTCCATTCTCATTTCCTCAAAGAAGCAAAGATTTCCCATTTGGTGCAGTGATGTTCCTTGGAACCCGAGGCCCTGCAACAGGGGCCCCGAGTCCCAGGTCTGACTCACAGTGTTGCCACTTCCCAGCTGTGTGACTCGAGACGAGTCACTTTAGCCATCCAAGGCTCCATCTCTTCATTTTCCAAAAATATCTCTACTGTTCGATTTATATAGTTGTCATAACACTATATTTATATAACACTATATTGTCATAACACTGTATTTATATAGTTGTCATAACACTCAAGGGCTTCCCCAGTAGTTCAATGGCAAAAAATCTGCCTGTGATGCAGGGGCTACAGGAGACCTGGGTTCTATCCCTGGGTTGGGAAGATCCCCTGGAGGAGGCCATGGCAACTCACTCCAGTATGCTCGCCTGGAGAATCCCGCGGACAGAGGAGCCTGGCAGGCTACAAGGCTACGGTCCAGAGGGCTGCAAAGAGTCAGATACGACTGAAGCCACTTAGCATTCACACACACACACACATAACACTCAAATGGGTCCACCTATGGGCAAGAGCTCTGACGACCCTATAAATATTATAGGGGATTATTATTACAACTATTAACCGTTTAAGCATGTGTGGCATCCTGCCAGGGCCCGTAAAAGCACATACACAAATAGAAGGAAATCCTTTTCCTCAAAATGATGGTCGTTTTTGCTTGTTTGTTTTAATCTCAGGTGTCCTGAAATTATCTCACTTCTCAGCCCATGGAGTGTGATCACCTCTACCCTTGAAAGCTTCCTACTTATTCCCTTTCAGCTCCATTCCTCACTACCATTTGCCTCCTCCCTGCCTACAGGCAGTTATTTTATCCTGTTTAACTTACAGTATTTTGTACATATTCCTTAAAAGCTGTATATATTTGCATGCATATACTTTTTACCTATGCAAGTGTACTTGCTTAGTGTTTCATTCTGCTTTCTAAGTGAAGCAGAGAGCTCTCCTTATGTTCTTAAGGCCCAGCTATGTTGCTGTCATATATGGGATCTGTTTCCACTATGTGGATGTTGAACTTCACCTGCACCCATAGCACTTTGCCAGCCTGGTTTTCTAGCTTGAGGGACAGCCCTCTACCATGACAGATAACTCTGCAGTGAACATCTTCGTTCAAACCTCCAGCTACAGCTACGAACCAGCTTCCAAGGTATGTGCATACTCAGTCAGCTTGTTCTCCAGACCACTTCCTCCCAGCAGTGGGAAGGCACCTGTATTTCCCATCCCACCACACCTGGCATT